>RDPX01000012.1:4138388-4154831 GCA_003991215.1 Morbakka virulenta
GGGGGAGAGGTGGGAGAGAGAGAGAGAGAGAGAGAGAGAGAGAGAGAGAGAGAGAGAGAGAGAGAGAGAGATAGTTAGATAGTTAGATAGTTATATAGATAGATAGATAGATAGATAGATAGATAGATAGATTGATTGATTGATTGATTGATTGATTTGAACATCGTGTACCTTTAATGCAACAATACAAGTATCCAAAATGCAGTGAAATATACATAATAAACGTGCAATTGATTACTATGCAACAGGGTCGCGGTTGGAACCTCGCCCACCCCACCTCGAAGCACTGCTCCCACTTTGTTTCTCCGTTATAAGTGATATATACTGCTGAGTTTGTCCATGCTTTTGGAGATAGAATTGTATGAAATGGATGAATTGGATGTAAGAAATCAAAAAATTGAAAAGATCATAAAAAAATTAACCCTTTGCGCCAAAGTGGCTTTAGAGTCTTGCTTAGGGTGAAGGGTCTATAAAAACCTTTTGTACATAATTCAGCCTATACAACAATTTTTAATGTACAAAACATATGGGTCTCGTTAGTATATTTCTTTCATTTTATTATGATAGGCCTAAGCTTTTTGGGTATATATTTGAAGCTAGGGGAAAGAGGGGAAAGAGGGAAAGGAGTGGGCTAGATTGACGCTTTTACATAGTAAAAGCCCTGAAGTCAAATACAAGGTATATTTTGGAATTCGTTTTATATTTCAATAAGGCCGTCGGATGTTAAAGACCCGTATTAGGGATAGATGTTAACGAAAATTTATAATTATTGTTTCAGGATAATGTTGAGGTCTAGTTATATGGTAAAATTTAACTGTTAAAAGCGATATAAATTTAAAGACGACTAGGGGTATATATTGTAGTTGATATGCGAAAAAGCTCGCCCTGAAAACTTGTTTGGAATGGATAATATTAAGCTAGGTATGTAACAATTGCGCTTGTTTACCCCGTACTAACAACAGATGTTCTTATTTACTATCTTTTTTAAACATCACTTGTGACGGCCAAACAATAATGATAAAACCAGAGGTTGTTTTACACACGACTGATGCCATATTTCTTCCTTCAGTTTCCTATGGACCTTTCCATAGTAATATAATTGTCATGTTTCTCCATTATTCCTCAAATTAGATTGTAACGTATGGCCGAGGAACAACTATTCAGCTGTTTGCTGACAATGTCCAGTCAATGGGTAGATGGATCACCTGTATTCAAACAACCATAAAACGGCTGGTACGTTGTTACTTGCTATTTTGTTTACATATTTATATCAATATAATTCAACAATTCAGTTAGAAGGACAGTGACTGGAGGTTACCACCATTATTATCGAAAATAGAGACAACGTCATGAGTGGGAAATGATTTGGACCTTCGTGTAAAAATCCTTCTTCTTTTGTATGCGTTACACACCCGTTTCCATCAGCATATTATGGAATTCTTCTTTCAACACAATGAAGTCGCTGCCCATGAAACCGGCACATCGCGGGAGGTTGTCAGCAGTTTCTAATGTAAAAAAATGAAAGATAAATATAAAAAACAAACAAAAAACATCATTTTTACACAAATAGAATTATAATCTGTGTAAAAATGAAGCTGGATAATAAAACAGGTTATTTTTTTCCATTGTATTGTGGCTTCGCAACATGGATGGTGCAATATTTACTGCATGGGTGTGCCCTCCAAGAGCCAAATTGTAAAATAAATAGCACTGTACTGGATGCCAAGCGATCGTTTTGTCATACGAGTATTTTGGAAATGACAAAGTGTTCAATTGTAAAAGGAGAGACCTAATGAAAGAACATTAACGTTAAGTCAGTATATTATTTGTAAACAAAAAGGAAACAAAATTTGCCCAAGTAATATGATGGGTAATATCAATGAAGTTGCTGCCCGTAGCCTCTTTGGTTGCTGTCCAGTTCTACCCAATGCTATCCAATAGCAGACGTTGGCCTTTAGGTAGCGCGTTAATAGCGAAGGATTTGGGGAAAAACCCCACAAAATAGTGTTTGGGGTTTTTGTTTCTGTGTTTAGAGTACTATCGTTTGTAATTCTTGGTGTTAAACTAAGTATGAAATGACACTTGAGACACCAACATGATCCAAAGTGGATAAATGTCGGTATTATTTTTGTAATTTTCTTAGTCATTTCATACATAGCTTAACACAAAGTCATTTCGTCACCAGTTTTTTAGCGTAGACCAGTGTGAAAATTTACAAACCCTGACTGGTACATTTACTTTCTTTTGTATTTGCCTCAGTTGCCTACGAATCAATTCACCTCGGGAGTTTTCTTTGCATTGATATTTTGCACACTGCGCTACTTTTTCTACGAGAATGTTATACGAGAAAACAAAAACGAAATTCGAATCCTATGTAAGTTGACATGATATAAGAGAGACATTACTACTTGTAGTCGATCCGCGTTTATGCACAACCTCTGAACCACAATTGTAATGATAACAGCAGGTAATATGTATTGCACGTCGAGTTTTACTGGTACTATTGTGAACTCTGACATTTGTCACAGAGCTTATTCTTTTATCTTTGTTTAATAACAGAATCATTTTGAAGCACTTCATAGATGTTGCTTTAGAAAGCGTTACCTTTTTGGCATATTTGATCTTCTTTTAGACATATTCATGGACCAACGTAGGTATTTACTCCCATAACTTAATTTGTAATTATCATTTGATGATTATTTTGGTCCCATTTTGTTTCCCTTGTTTTGTTAGGAAGAGGAGGATCCTCTGCTTGCGGGCAGAGTAGAGAGCGAAGAGAGAAGAGCAGAAGTCGATGGTGCAGGTTCACCGGGAGTACTTACGACTCCTCAACAAGCTCAGCAATCCCCACCCACGTCAGCAACACTGGCACCCCCACTAGGAAGTAGAAGCAGGGGTGCTTCCGGGGAGAAAGGGTTTCGTGGTTTTAGTCGCCGCTTGTCCAAAAGAGGTATTCATTTCTTTCACTTTTATGTTTTTATTGACCATTGATCTGCCCCGTTATTGCTTGACAATAGAATTTTATCTCTTTACCGAAAACACCATTGAAGCCAAACTGACAAATCTCACTTCAAACTTCACCTAGAGTTATTAAATTTATTCGTAGGTAACGTTAGGGTTTTACCGCAGTCTGTATTAACAGCTAATAATATACTTAAAGGGTGATATCCTGTAAACCAAATAAGATGTATGTTAATTGCCTTGTAAAGTGAATTTTAACGGCATCAAGGTAGCGGAAGGCAGTTTACATGGGATGAGGTTGAGGTGATTAGCTTAGCATTGCTGCAAAATTTTGTTGCCTTTTTATGGCAAAACAGAAATAAGAGAATGCCAAAACCCGAAAACGTTAGAAATTTGAAGGAATTGGGCAAACATTAGCAAAGTGAGCATTGGATAATTTGGCTAAATATAGGTCATTGTTTATATTTTAACAAACAAATTCTGATAAGAGTAAATTTGTTTATTTTTTTGATGGCTTCCTTTGTTTGTTTAGAACAGTTAATACATCGATTATGTTAGAATTGTTGACCACACCCACATCGGAATGAAGATATGAATATGAAATATGACATTTTTATAGAAAACATGTATCATAATTAAGCATGACGTGAATGATGAAAAACAATCTGACCGGGCATATTTAGATTTGAACAAGAGCAATCTTGTTCAAATCTAAATATGCCCAATCAATTTTGTGCATCTTTGCAAATGTTATTACTGAAGATTACAATGTTGTTTTAAATATTTCCCCTTTTTGCAATGCGTTGCACAATAAAGTATTGATAGAGTTTCTGTTAAAACTTGCCCGGACTTGATATGTCATGCCTTGTATTCGGACAGTTTTTATTTTGTTCGTAAGTAAATCAAAATTCTGGCCATCTGTTTGCTTCTAGACTCTATTGTCATAAAGAATCAGCTAGCAATCCCATATTTTTCGCTTATTATTTGTTTAGGTCAATTAGTGAGCGACAAAGATGAAGACAAAGAGAAAACAAAAATTAAAGATAAACTCAAGAAATTTATGGCTAGGCGCCCTTCGTATTCAGAGCTCGAAAAAAAAGGGATCATAAAAGGTTTGTTGTGACCGAAGATTTTTGTAATGTGGTGTGTGTGTGTCTTTAAGAAAGCTTTTATAGATACTTCACAGACATTGTCTAAGATGTTGTTTACATCTGGAACCCATGGTGTTTTACTCTGTTTACATTAAATGTCATTATAGTGGTACAGTATACTTGTCTGTGCGATTGAAATTCTGCATTCTTTACTGGAGTTGCTACAGTAAAAAATCCAAAAAATCTGTATAGTAGAATCTAATGCGCAAACTAAATCGCAGCAACAGATAGTCTAATACACAGGTCTGTTAAGCGCCCGAGAGGATTTTTCCACAGGTGTCATTAAGCAATGGAAAACTAGATCACGACAATATATTCTTTGTAAAACGGGTAGTTAGTGCTTTGGTCAGCGAACTGTATGGATTTTTATGCAGCTTAGCTCTCCCGATGAACCGAAGCTAAAAGATGTAGATAATGGGGTGTTTCCTATGTTAAAACTGCTTTCTTTTGAAAGAGAAAATTGAATTGGTTTAATTTATTGTTTTGACGTTTTGCATTTACACAGGAGAGCTTTCAACTAGAACTTCGGATTGAATTTTGGATATTTAAAAAGCCTTAAGGGTTCGTAAAAAATCCGTGACTTTGTAAAAATCGTGGTAGTATGTTTTTGCAGAGTCATGGATTTTGTCAGTATTTTTTGTCATTGGCTGAATACATCCATCGAGCATCGATGGAGTCGTAATAATAACTTGACCAGTAATGGAAACAGGGTGTATTTTATTTTGACATAGTTTTGTTCAACATTTGAATGGCAGAGCAGTCAAGGCTTAACATGTATATGACTTAGTTAGGATATATAATAAAAGTACCAGTAATTTAGAGCCAGTATTTATGGTGCGATGTGATAGCAAGCTAATTTGTTCCTTTATCTTTGCTTTGTGTGAGAATGCCATTTTTTTCTTTAGAACAAGTATTCGGAAGTAACTTGGCAAGACTCTGTACCAGGGAAAACACTACTGTCCCTAAATTTGTTTCAACGTGTATTCGCATCATTGAAGAAAAAGGTAAGCAAAGGGCTAGAATATATGTTGTTTTAATTGAAAAACCGGTAATTGTAACTACTAGATTGCTTTACCTGTATAATTAGTAACCTTATTTCCTTTTTGTAGCTTCTATCGTCTTGCCATCTTTCGACATTTTTAAGCCATAAAAAACTACTTTAGTTGTTTTTTATTTGATTTGGTAATGTCCTATTTTTCTAGCAAGCGTATTTTGCTCGGTGAGCCATTTTTAGGGCTCTTAGTGCTGGCTTTACTTAATCACTCAACTCAACCACCCACGAGTTAGTTGTGACACGTTCATTCTGAGATACTGAATGGTTCTTTAAAGTAATAAAATTCAATTTGATAATTCAAAGCAATACTACTGAAAACTGTTCAAAAGCCTTTTGAAACACATTAAAGATTGCATTTTAACATTGCCCAACGAAAAAGAAAAAGAAGGAAGGAGAACAAGAGAAAGAATTAGTAGAAAGAGAAAAAAAAGAAAACGTAGAAAGGAAAAAAGTGCAGCAACAACAAAAGTGTATACTGAATGAACCGGTTTGGAATGCGAATCATAAGTTAATAGTCATTGCATTGTAGTATTTAATATAAGTAGATATTAACCAAACACTTTCGTAAGCATACATTATTTCAATCTTCCATAAAAAGGTTCCTAATAGTTCCCCGTCCCAGCGTTAATGAATTGTTTTGATGCAAAATGGAAGCTCTGGCTGTAGTTTTTTTAAAACCCTTGATGCTTCGTGATGGTACTGGTTCTGGTGGGGTTTCTCACATAATCGCACGATTGAAAACAAAAATTCAGTGTTACTTGAAGCTCTGCAATTCAGTTATTCCTTAGTTATTCCATAGTTATTCCTTATTCAAGTTACAAAGTAAATTTTTGTTTGGTCCGTCCCCCAGTTTACTTGTAGGAAATATGACCATAAACAAAGTGAGCTTTTCTGTGGTTCAACTTAAATCATGAGTAAAGTAATTGTCGATGTAAAATGAAAAATTCTGAAATGCTATTCCAGAATTGTTAAAATACCCCAGATTTTTTAAGTTGGTTCCTGCAGTCGTACTTGTGAAAATTATTCAAGCCTCTGTCTTTGCAGACAATACCTATAAGTTGTGAAATTAGGAACATTGTTTTGGTTACGCAATAAAAGTCATTACTGATCTTGGTCCTGTACTTTGTCTGGAAAGAGTACCAACATTTAACATTTAATATATACCTTATATTATTAGGTCTTAATACGGATGGAATTTACAGAGTATGTGGAAATGTGTCTATGGTTCAAAAACTTAGGATTCTCACTGATCAGGGTAGGTTTTTATCTCAGAATTTTTTTGCCAAAAAAAAAAGTATGGAGGCTAGGTGTTCTAGTTGCATTATGCAGAGAAATGCTCAGGGAAATGTCTAAAAAAATGTATTAGACTTTTTATGTTGATTAACTATTACTGTGTCACAACTAAAGAGTTTTACTATTGGAAAACCCCACTATATATGAGCTAACAAGGTTGTTATATTTAAACTGTAAACAAGGTAGACCACACCATTTTTGTCCAAAAAACAAGCATCATACTATCATAACTCATCACTATCTTGTTCCATCCTACAAAAGGGTATGAGGAAATGGTTGACCTCTATCTAACACGATTTTGAGCAGCCCTGGCTGCCTCTGGGCAAGTAAGTCCTACCACTCTTTGATATTAAAAGTCCAAGCTCTTTCTGGTCTACCTCGATGTCGCTTTCCACGGATCCTAGTTTCCAACAATGTTTTTTGGTTCTTTTTGCCCTGATTATACAACCAAAATAACACAACTTTCTCTTTTTGATGGTATTTGCTTCAAGATCTGGCTTAGCGTAAAGATGTGGTTTGACTGAGACTAGTGCAAACGAAAACTTCCCTGTTCTTGACGAATGTAACTATCTAAAACGTCTGAAAGTCTCTTGTGTATGATCTTACTAAAGCCTTAACAGGTGAGTGACTGAAGCGTGAATCCTCGCCAGTTGTTGCAGTCTGAAAGATTGTTTTTCTTGGGAAGCTTTACAGTCAGGCCAAATTTTCAGGAATCAGGTGGTGATTCGTTCTCCTATATGTGCATGAAAATCTGAGTTATCAGCACTGGGGTGTCTTTCTCCTCCGCTCTTAATAACTTGACCGTTACCCCGTCTATCCTGGCTGCCTTTTCATTTTTCATTGTCTTGATGGCTATCTTAACCTCTTCAACAGTTGGCAGCTCGACGCTAATGGTCAAATCTTCTTCTGCTGGTGGCATATCTGCAGTCTCTGTAGGCCCTTGTCTGTTCAAAACACTTTTAAAATGCACTTTCCATCGCCTAATCTTCTCTTCACTAGAAATCTGGATGCGGCACTTGCCCTTTGCGGGGCGTTCATTAGTGCCAAAGTTTCCCTTTAATTCATTATTAATTAAACACAAAGTTTTTATGTTCTGTCTTCCCGCTGCCTCTTCTACATCGTCTCCTAGTCTGTCTACATACGCTTCTCCTCCTTTTTGGCCAGCTTTTTCACTTCTATATCCAGGTCAGAGTATTTTCCCCTTTATTTTTTCCTTAGTCCTTTCAGATGTTGTAGAGATGATCTTCTGTTTCACTTCTTTCGTCGTTGGTTTTTGCCTTGTTTTTGATTGAATACACTCCTCCTTTCTTTTCTTACCGAATCCCAGAACTTTCTCTCCGGCTTTTCTAAGGGTTTGATTGGATCTTTCAATTCCCATCTCTTTTCCTTCCCCTAGTATTCTGAAGCAGCTTCTAACGATCTGACGGTACACTTGACTGGTGGTTTCTTCCTTTAGTTTTACAGAGTCGAGCCGTTGCCCTCTTTCTTCTCCCTTTATTATCTTGGACAGTTTAACTGTAACGCTTGCCACAAGAAGGTTGAAATCATTGGCAACGTCAGCTACTCTGCAGACACGTACGTCCTGTAGTGTGTTCCCCCACTTTCTGTTAACCAAAATGTGGTCGATCTGGTTTTTGGTTGCCCCATCTGGTGATGTCCCCTTTGTCGTTTGGAAATCTCTGTGTTGAAATAAAGGTCCTCCTATGACCAAGTCATTTTCTTGCCAGACGTCACACGTTTTCCATTTTTATGTCTCAACAACCCTGTCTCAACAACCCTCTCTTGCTGTGAAACCCTCACGTCCTCCGTTCACATCGCCAACTTTTGCATTCATGTCACCAATGACTCAGTATGTGATGCAACTTGACTTTGTTCGTTTTATTTTAAAGTTGTCCGTAGAAAATGTCTTTGTCATTCTCCTAACGTCTTGAGTTAAAGCACAACACACTATTACAGTTAGCTTGGTGTATTTAGAGTTGAATCTTGCTTTCAGAAGTGGGGGTCCCATTGAATTCCACTCTAACAAGGTCGTTTGAATCTTCCCGCCAACGCTCCAGGCAACTCCCACTGTGTGCTGGTTGTCCGGTCTTCCTGCGTACAATATTTTGTGGCCAGGTGTTTGGTTCCTTTTTCCATCTTCTGTCCATCTTGCTTCACAAATTCCCAAATGGTCTAACTCGTACTCATCGAACTCCCGTACTACCAGGGGCAGCTGTCCTGTCTGATACAATGTCCGAACATTCCAGTATTCCAGTCATATTCTCTCGGCTTCAGGGAATCCACCGTCTGAATGCCAGCTCCAAGTCGGGTTTGGCTGTTTCCCATGACTCGTCCAGTCTTACGACGTGCTTCTTCCCCGTTACCGCGAGTTAAAATTTGATTTCTGGTGTTGGTTTCTGTGACGGAAGCTTTTCTGCAAGATGTTGTTATCGGACCCTGCACAACCTTCGTCTTTTATCCGGGCTTGGGAGCGGCAGAAGTATCATAAGAGGCTCCAGGCGGAGTTGCATGCTTAGTACAATGGGAACAAAACGAGATATACTTCTCCCATCGTCAGGCTGACGTTGGAGAAGTATATCTCGAAACGTAGCTCGGAAAAAGCTTACGACCCATGACACGACAAAGCTCTTACATCTATGGCTTCCTCTGAGTTCAGAAAGTTCAGAATTTTCAAAACCCAGAATTACTTTAGATAGGTCAGGTGGTAGAGCATTTATACGTGATATCAAAATGCACGGATTTGAATCCAGTTGGGTGCGCACATTTTTCACTTATGTACAATTTCAGATCTTAACCATTTGTATTATATTATTTTTACTAATCATTTTGAAGAATGATTAGATCATTGCTGATACTCAAATGAAATGAAATGTAAAGTAAATCATGTAGAGTTTATTGCTAAGTTTGACAGTACTTAAAAGTGGTGGGTTGGGGGAGTTCTTTGAATTACCCAATTTTTAGAGTTAATTTATTGTCCCTGCTGTTACCTTTTGTAGAGGAACCGATTCATTTCAGTGATCATCAATGGGATGATGTTCACATCTTTACTGGCACTTTGAAACTTTATTTCCGAGAGCTACCAGAACCTTTATTTCCTTATGAATTATTTGATCAATTCGTGGAGGCAATACGTAAGTTGATAACATGTGTGTCGTTATTGGTTATAAGTTAATCGTACTTTTATCTCAGGACACATTTTTGGTCTTGCTTGATCAGGCATCATTTTTACTTGCTTAAACTTGTTGAGGGGAGAGAGATAGAGATAGATAGATAGATAGATAGATAGATAGGCAGACAGACAGATAGAGAGAGACGGACAGACAGACAGAGAGACAGAGACAGAGGGAGACACTGGGGCGAATTCTATCCTGGGGCGGATAGAATTCGGAACTGAACATCAAAGCTGTTAGCAATGGCCAAGCTAAGTGTTCAAGTAATGTTAAAGCGAAGTGTGCTGTAAAACATTTGAAGAACGGAAAAGGGACAAGGCTGCTAACTTTGTTGCAGAAGTTTTCAAATGTGTTGATGTTCAGCTGTTTGTAAAGAACTGTGGATGGTGTGCCTCGTATATGCGGTGTGACAGTTATTGGACGATTTCTCTCATCTCAATCACTGATAATCCGTAGGCAAGGGTGATAATGAAGCGTCCTTAGATTTTCCTAGTGGACACAGAAAGTCAGTGTAGGTTTAGGTTAGGTCGCGAAACTTTAGACGTGATCTTCATTCTTTTGGATGAAAAGACATGGATGCCCTGTGAATTATTTGCTGAATTATGTTTTGTGAGAAAATTTTCAATGGCCAAGTGCGTTGTGCAATATTCTTTTCTACTGTGCTTGAGATGGATTTCGGTATTGTATCACGAAGCTATCGCAGTTCAGTTTGGCACGTCATTAATATTTCTGTCACGAAGATTGCCTCAAAGTAAAATGCAAATAGATATATTTACTACAGAGTGCCTTTTATTTGCAGATAAATGTTCTTTGATATCACAGTGAGCATCGATCTGCAAGACACTTTACAGTTTTTCACTAACACCCAAGGGTTGTGTATTCAAAAAGGTCCAGAAAGCCCATATCGTTATCAACCATGAAATTGTAGCTGGGCAGCTTTCAACGATTCAGTTGTACTGGGCAGTGAAAAAGAAAATGATTTTGACATTCACATACAGAGACCAGGAACTGCTTAGTGAGAAAGAAAATGTTGAGCTAATCCTTCATGATCAATTCTAATATATCATAGGCTCACTATTATCACTATTAAATACAGGTGTTCGAGGGTTAGTTTTTACATGTGTTGTGTCGGTGAATGATTACTTGAATGAATGTCGTTTTCAATGCGTTTTAAGGGGAAAATAATTTTTTTGTTTTATTCTTTTCCTGTGAAAAAGCGTGAAAAGAATAGTGATGTAAGAATGAAAGTGCTCGACTGGCAAACTAATATGATGTTAGGTTAAAAGTACAAATTTTTGTAATTTGTTGATCAAGTTTACAGATTATTATCGAGTCCTTTTTATTATTTTTAAAGAATTTATGGAATAGGAAATGTAGTTTGTTCGTGTATTTTCTGCTGTGAAACAGGTATGCCACGCACTGTGAAACCCCATGATGCTCCTTGAGTTTTCTAGACCCTTATTAATTCTGGTATTTCAGCACCATTTTGCTCTTTCCTGCCAAATCTCCCAAATGATGAAGATTTTCCTTATTTGCTCGCTGTATTTCCCTTCAATTTTGTTTGTTATTTCATACTGTTAACGATTACAGTGTATATATTTTGCTTATATTTCAAGGGACAGCCTTTACACTGTGTGTAGTACATCTGTTGTTTTCTTTAAATAGGTAAGCCAACCAAACAAGAGAAATTGCGATGCTGTAAACTTCTTGTATCCAAACTGCCAACACCCAACCACGATACCATAGTTGCATTATTTAAGCATTTACGAAGGTACGTGTACTCCAGTTTTGGACAAATTTTTACCGAAACTGGTTATTCGCAAAATAACTTTTCGCAAAGTCTTAACATTTCGAGCGCTTGTGTTGTATTTTTATTACCATTAATTTATCACACACGCTTAGATGTGATGTATGCACCCAGTTTGCCCTTATCGGGCTGGGAGTCGGATGGGTTTGTTGGGCTTTCTACCCGTGAGTCCCCCGTGGGCTCATATTGCTCCGCCACTCAATAATAATAATACGTCCTGGGTATTGACATTAAACTGCATCCGGTTGTGGAGTTTCGACGTGGGTGAATGAGGTTATCCTTTGCCACAACTACCTCCAGGTCACCCTTGGGTAAGGTGTAGCACGTGTTAGCCTACCTCGAGACTTTAAAGTACTAGGTTGACATCCGGCGGGTTAAATCTGTCTCATATGGGAAGAAAAGCTCAAAACAATAAACCTGGCTAGGACGGAGTCATTACCCTTGACCGGCAATCGTCCTACGAGAAGGAAAACTCAGAACAATAAACCAACCGCAGTTGAAAAATTTCAGATTGACGTCTGGCGGGATATAACTGTGTCTCAAGGTCAGGATTGGATCTTAAGCCTTGGTCGGTAGCAATCCTAGAGATGGTGTCTCGATAAAAACACTTGTGGTTGTGCAACCTGAAATCCACTAATCCTCTAATAAGTGTTAAAATGCAAAATCAGATTAATGAAAATGACGGCGTTAATGGGACCGGAACTGTAAGTGAAGGCCCCTCGCTCAGCAGGTATTCCACTGCACAGCAACGGGGACCCGGTCGTTATCCTGCGACCGCTAGCATGAATTGGAGCAAAGGGATGAATTAGGTAGTCAAGGAATGCTTTTATAGAAGTAAACCGTTTGATGAAAATGGGAAACTTGTTAGAGGTTATAGGCAAAGAATGTTTAGAGAGTGGAGAGATAGGGGTTTGGTCAAGTTAACGGAGCAACCTGTTTGTGATCAAGCAAGACCCATTAGAACAAATGGATGGTTGTCTGAATTAGAACTAGAAATGATAAGGAGAAAAGTAGAAGAATAATCCCAAGTGGGGGTTTTTGTAATGGAGGAAGCTAATATAGATGGAAAGGCAACTAATGAAGTTGAGGAGAATAGCTATGAACAAGGGAATATGACAGTGGACATAGAAGATGCATATGATATAGCAATGAATGAATGATGATATGAATGATAAGCTACAGAAAATTGTGGATGATTTGAAGAAAATCATTGTTGAAAAGCGAACAAGCGATGACATTCCTTTTAAAAAGGCTAACAGGAAAACTACAAGTCTTCACACTGAGAGAGTGAATTCAGCAACCAGGTTTATTAGAACTAAAAACATCACGGAAACGAATAATCTGATTAATGCTGCAAGTGTGTGGGTTGCTGAACAGATGGGATTGAAGAAATTTCAACGTAGGCAAAATAGGGAACCAAAGTGGAAGCGTAGTATCGAAGGAGACATTAAAAGGCTTAAACATTATATTAACTTGCTTGATAGACAATCGAAAGGGGAGCTAGCACCAAAGAAAAACGAAAACTTAAGGATCTAAAAGAAAAGTATATGGTGAACAGGAAAGGAACTTAGACCGTTATTGAAGAAGTCAAACAAGGGCTTCTTTCAAAAAGTGCCTAGATCAAAAGATACGAACAAACAATAACACAGTTTAGACAGAATAGGATCTTTAATGTTGATCAGAAAAAGATATACACAGAGTTAAATGGAGGTGGTTCCAGGTCAACAGATGTACCAGATTCTGAGAAAAGCAGAAAGTTTTGGGGTGATATTTGGAGTGTTAAAAAACAACACAACAAAGAAGCCTATTGGCTAAGTAATTTAAAGGAAGATATGAATGAAGAACAAGAACTGCAAGACGAATTGACTATAAATGCAGACAAAGTCAAAAAGCAGTTAAGAAAAATGCCAAATTAGAAAGCTCCAGGGACAGATAATGTCCAGGGATTCTGGACTAGAAGTCTTACCAACCTCCATGAAAGAATAGCTGTGCAATCGAATGAGATTGTTACGGGAGTTTGTAATTTGCCTAAGTGGACGACTTATGGCCGAACAGTTTTATGTCAGAAAGATCCAGCAAAAGGTAATGCAGTGGACAATTATCGCCCAATTACTTGCCTACCGCTAATGTGAAAATTGTTGACTGGCGTGATAGCTGAAGAAATGTACAAGTACCTTGAGGAGGAAGATCTGTTGCCGGAAGAACAAAAAGGTTGTAGACGTAGGAGTAGAGGGACGAAAAACCAATTGTTGATAGACAAAACGGTCTTAAAAGATTGCAGGAAAACACACACAAATTTGGCTATGGCGCGGGTGGATTATAGAAAAGATTATGATTTTGACCCCCATAGCTGGATTATCGAGTGCATGGAAATGTTTGGTATTGCAGAGAATGTAAGAAAGTTTTTAGAGAAAAGCATGAGCCAGTGGAAACTATCATTAACGTCAAATGGAGAAAATCTTGGAGATGTAACAGTCAACAGAGGTATCTTTCAAGTGGACAGCTTATCGCCATTACTCTTTGTGTTAAGCATGATCGCAATGTCGTGGGTTCTAAGGAAAGTGAAGGCAGGTTATGACTGGGGAAAGAAAGAATTTAGTGTAAATCACTTGCTCTTCATGGGTGACCTTAAATTGTACGGTAAGAGTGAAGAACAGATGGGTTCACTTGTGCAGACTGTCCATGCATTCAGCACAGATATTGGGATGGAATTTGGAATTCGAAAGTGTGGTATGCTAGTATTGAAGAGGGGCAAAATAGTTAAATGTGATGGTATAGAACTCCCAAATAGTGAAATTATGAAGGAAGTTGAACAGAACGGATATGCCTACCTCGGAGTAGCGGAACTTGATAAAATCAAAGAAAAAGAAATGAGAAAACAATAAAGGAGTACAAAAGGAGGCTTAGATTGATTCTGAAATCAAAACTCAATGGTCGGGACAAAATAACAGCAATTAACACATGGGCAGTCGCGATTTTTAGATATGGTGGTGGTATAATAGACTGGAAACAAAGTGCATTGAAAAGGATAGACACAAAGACTAGGAAAACGATGACAACCTATGGAGCATTACACCGTAAGAGTAATGTTGAAAGGTTGTATATGAAGAGTAGAGAAGGTGGAAGAGGCCTGAGTAAGGTGGAGCTTGTAGTCAGAGGCGAGGGAAATGGTTTGAGTAATTACGTTTTGAAATCAGAAGAAAATCTCATGAAAGGTGTGAGTTGGTCCGGAACGATTGTTACTGAAGGTACGATTATCACCAAAGAATTCAAAAAGCAAAAATCTGAAGAGCTTAAGCAAAAATGGATAAAAAAGGAGATGTATGGACAATTCATTAGAGATTGTACTGAAATTGGTGACAGAGAAAATGTGGTATTGGTTATCCAAAAGTGATTTTAAAAGTGAAACGGAGGCTATTGTTTGTGCCGCCCAAGATCAGGCTATAAGAACAAAGTATATCAAGTGTAGAATTGATAAAAGTGACAACAATTCTACTTGTACAATGTGTGGGAAGAGAGAAGAGACAGTACAACACATACTTAGTGGATGTGAAAAGCTTGCACAAAAAGAGTACAAGAGAAGACACGACAATGTTGCCAAGAAATTCCAATGGGATATTTGCAAGAAAAATGGTCTGGAGCATCAAGAAAAGTGGTATGAACATACTCCCGAAGGGGCTGTCGAAAATAATGATGTCAAACTTCTTTGGGATATCAATATACAGTGTGACAATGTAATAGAGGCTAGGACGCCAGACATTGTCTTAATTGATAAGAAAAAGAAAATTTGTGTCATTGTGGATATTGCAGTGCCTGCCGATTGAAGGGTAGAGGAAAAGGAAAAAGAAAAAGTTGAAAAATATAAAGTTTTGGAAAGAGAAGTGGCAAGACTTTGGAAATTGAAGAAAGTTCAAGTAGTGCCAGTAGTAATAGGAGCGCTTGGAAGTGTAACAAAAGGATTTGAGAAGTGGTTTGAGAAGATTGGTATTCCATGTAATATTGCAGATATGCAAAAAACTGCCTCACTATGAACGTCCAGAATCCTAAGAAAAGTATTGGAGATATAATAAAGGAGAAGGCCCCTTGCTAGCCCTTGGTCATTTGTTATGACCCGCCTAGTAGGAGTATCACGGTAATAAGATCAGCCAGAGCAAAAGCTTAAAGAAGAAAATAATAATAATAATAATAATAATAATAATAATAATAATAATGATAATAATAATTAGTCCTGGGTATGACGATAAACTGCATCCGATTGTGGAGTTTCGACGTGGGCGAATGAGGTTACCCTTTGCCACAACTACCTCCAAGTCACCCTTGGGCAAGGTGTAGTACCTGTTAGCCCACTCCGAGACCTTGATATGCCGGGTTGACGTCCGGCGGAGTTAAGTCTGTCGTTTCCACTTTCTGGTCAGGATTGGCTAGGATGGGGTCATTAGCTCTGGTCTGCAGCCATCCTAGGAGAAGGAAAACTCCGAAGAACAAACCAACCGTAGTTGTAAATTCCAGGTTGACGTCTGGCGGGGTGTAACTGTGTCTTATGGTCAGGGTTGGATCTTCAGCTTTGGTTGGCGGCTTTCCTAGAGATGGTGTCTCGAGCAAAATACTGGTGGTTGTGACACCTTATCACCACTACCTTCTTTAGGAATCTGAAATGATAAACCAAGTGATTGAAAATAACGGTATGAATGGTACCGGAACTTTATGTGAAGGTTCCACTCCCGACAGGTGTCGTCATCCCGCGACTGTAAGGAGAAAGTGGACAGATAAGGTGAATGCGCTTGTGATCGAGTGTTATTTCATGAGCGAGCCAGTTGACAAAAATGGTAAACCCAAGAGGATATCGACGACGAATGCATCGAATCTGGAAAGACAGAGGGTTATTTCACATCAGTGAACAAAATCTGTGTAATCAGGCAAGAGCAATACGCAAGAACGAGTGGTTGTCAGCTGTTCAGATGAAAATGATAAAAAGAAAAGTTTACGATAGTGATAAAAATGACGAAG
>RDPX01000012.1:4155130-4180575 GCA_003991215.1 Morbakka virulenta
GTAAAAGGCTCCCAAATTGGAAAGCTCCTGGCCCTGACCTAGTTCAGGGATATTGGTTCAAAAGACTAACCACTCTTCACTGTCGCATTGCGTTGCATATGAATGATATGATAAATAATGGAACAGATGTACCTTTGTGGTTGACGAAGGCAAGGACTGTTTTGTGATAAAAAGACAAAACTAAAGGAAAAGAAGTTGGGAACTTTAGACCCATTTCTTATTTACCACTCATGTGGAAGATTTTAACTAGCGTCATATCCGATGTAATAACAAATATCTTGAAGAAAATAGTGTTATGCGGAATGAGCAAAAGGGATGTAAACTAACTCCAGGGGTACGAAGGACCAACTTGTTATTGACAGAGCCATCTTAGCAGACAGCAAGAGAAAACAGAAGAATCTGGCCATGGCATGGTTCGATTACAAGAAGGCTTATGACATGGTCCCACACTCCTGGATTCTGGAGTGCATGAAACTTGTTAACATCTCAGACAACATAGTACAATTTGTCGAGGGAACAATGAAGAATTGGAAGACTGAACTGACTGCGTGCGGAGAGCCACTTAGAGAAGTTGATATCAGAAGGGTAAAATTCCAGGGAGACAGCCTATTGCCTCTGTTATTTGTCATCTGCATGATGCCTTTGTCATCAGTACTTAGAAAGATGTCCGCTGGTTATACACTAGGGAATGCGAAGGTAAATAACCTGCTTTTTATGGGTGACCTAAAATTATTCGCAAGAAGTGAAAAGGAAGTTAATAGTCTTGTCTCTACAGTACATGTTATCAGCAAGGATATAAAGAAGGAGTTTGGAATTCAAAAGTGCGCTGTGTTGATTTTGAAGAGAGGAAAGTTGAGTAAGACTGAAGGCATTAGATTGTGTAATGGTGAGGTTATTAAGGAGGTGACCGAGGAAGGGTATAAATACCTAAGAATAATCGAGGCTGAAAAAGTGAAAGAAACTAAGATGAAGCACATGTTTATAAAGGAATACTTTCGACGTACCGATTGGTTCTAAAGTCGAAACTAAATGGCCGAAATAAAATCAAGGCAATAAACACTTGGGCAGCATCTCTTATGAGATATGGAGCTGGGGTGATCAACTGGAGAAAGGACGAGTTAAACCGACTCGACAGGAGAACTAGGAAATTATTGACGATGAACAAAGGTATGAACCCGAACAGCGATGCAGACAGACTCTTTATCAAACGAAAAGATGGTGGAAGAGGTTTGAAAGGAATTGCAAACACTGTTAAGTCTGAAGAGAATAATCTTACTTGGTATTTAAAAGGGAGTACGGAGGTAATGCTCCAAATGGTCAAGGCTCATGGCCATTTGAAAGTTGAAGAGTCAGTAGATCCTGCTGTACTAAAAAGGGATACAGAGAATGAACTCGTGCAGAGTTGGCATGAGAAAAGACTCCACGGTCAGTACATAAGGAATAACAAGGATGTAAGTTGGAGTGACTCATTGCTTTGGTTAAAGAAGGGTGACCTAAAAATTCCAACTGAAGCACTAATTTGTAGCGCTCGGGAGCAATCTCTGAAGACAAATTATGTGAAATTTCACTGAAAAACTAAGAAAATAGAGAAATACCATAATCGTAAGGAAGAGGTAACAAAACTGTGGAATCTTAGAAAGGCTAAAGTTATACCTGTTGTAATTGGAGCACTGAGAGCGGTATCTAAAGATTGTAGGAAACACCTGGAAAAGTTAACGGGCGATGCTAGATTAGAAATAATACAGAAAACAGTACTATTGGGAACTGCAAGGATTTTAAGGAAAGTGCTCTCAATTTGGGAGCAGAAAAGAAAAGGAGACCTAAAACCTTTGATAACTGGTTGTTATCTGCTTTTAGGCTAGCACCGGATGGAAGATCTACCAAGAAAAATGGAAAACAAAATAATAATAATAATAATAATAATAATAATAATAATAATTATTATTATTATTATTATTTCTAATAATAACTAGTTTTGCCTGGTAATTATGAATGGGCTAGATCAAAGATTCTCGCTCAAACCGCAGACATCCCAGTCAGTTGCCTGACCCTAACCAGTTGTGCATGCCCCGAAAGGGCTGACACATCACATATTTCTGTTTAACGGGCGTGGATCTCAGGTTCTGAAGGGCTGAGTACCAAGTTCGCACTTGTTACTTAGTCCTGAGGTCTTCGGTGAAGCCTCGCTACGGAGACCGTTTTAAGAAGATGGGTCACCTAAACTTGTAAACCTAAATAGACCCCACCTGCAAGGTCATGTGTTGTATTTTTATTACCATCAATTTATCACACACACTTACATGTGATGCATGCACCAGCTTACCCTTATCGGCCTGGGAGTCGGATGGGTTTGCTGGGCTTTCTACCCCTGAGTTCCCCGTGGACTGATAATTATAATAGTAATAATAAAATCGTCGTTCTGTGGGAGGCTCAGCTCAGTATGCGTGGTTGACATGAGATGTCCAATGATAGGGATCTGCGGAATAAACGGGGCAGTCGCATGAAAGAAATAATAGCAGAAATGAATTGAAAAAGAACGTGCGGCAATTTCCCGGTTGGTAGAGCATGTGGCGGTGATAACCACAGGCACTTGTTTGAATCCAGTTCGGTGCACACATATTTTTCACTTTTCTAAAATTTCAAATGTTTCCCATCTACATTACATTATTTTTACGGAAATAAGATTGTGCAAGTATTTGATTTTAAACGCACCCAGTTTGATTTAGAGGTGTAAAGTTGTTGATTAGGAAGAATATTTGACTTACTAGCACACTATACAACAACGGTATGTTTAACCAGTTCGGAAAATCGAGGATGTTCTGTATGCACACTGTATTTTGTTTCGCAGATAATGGAGTCTTATGTTAACCTGAATTGATGAGGAAAGGGGTGGGTTTTTGACGGCAGTTTTTTACCATTAAGTGTCGAGGGAAGTCGACTAGTCAACTAGGAAAATACAAAAAGTCCAGCTTTGATAAAATAGTAGGTAGTTTTTAGATTTCCTTTGTTATACAAGACGGACATAATTCTTGAAAATTCTTGACTCTATGGACTCAGAGGAAGCCATAGATGTAAGAGCTTTATCATGGGATGAGTCGTAAGCTTTTTCTGAGCAACGCTTCGAGAGATCCTTCTCCCATCATTAGGATGACGACAGGAGAAGTATCTCCGGAAACGTAGCTGAGAAAAAGCTTACGACTCAAAGACATGATAAAGCTCTTACATCTACCGACATATATCACAGAGCACCTTGAAACCATATGATAACTTAATTTTCCCCGAAATATTTAATTATTGACTTTATTTTCTTTGTTTGTTTTTGTAGAGTTATTGAGCGAAGTGCGAAAAACAGAATGCAGTCACAAAATATTAGTATTGTTTTTGGTCCAACTCTGCTTAGGCCAGAACACGAACATTCGAATATGGCAATGAATATGGTATACCAGAATCAAATTGTAGATTTCATGCTACAGGAATTCGACAATATATTTGTGAAGAAATAAAAAGAGATTAAAAACAAATGCAGAATTATCTACCACAGTTAATCCCACACAAATGCGACTGCAAGAAATAAAGCTGTTGGGTAGAAACACGGAAACAGATCTCCAGTGATTTAGTTGCGTCATTAGTAAAGTCACTCTTTCATAGGTTGGTTGTTTTGTCCAGGGAGATGCAGACTGCTGTAAAGATATGGCACGAAGGGCCTATGTTCACTGAGTATTTATGTGGCATTTTGCTGATAATGGAAGGATAAGATAAGGCTTACCATGGTCACAAACTTAACTTTCTCATTGTGTCACTGGCGTTGGTTCACTATATATGATTATAAAAGACCAGGATGAATGTAATTGTTTTGAAGTTTGAATGCGTGTAAACGCTATTTAGTTCTTTCTGTTGGTCTCAGCTGGATTTTACGGGTTTAATTAATGGAATTACAGTACAATACAGTACAGTAGTGGCATCTTGTTACTGTTTTAACGGATTTACAGGAGCCAATGAATCCTGGAATTTTGGTTTCATCTCGCTTCTTCAGTCAGGGGACTTGGACATAGATGGTGATTATATTGATGCTTAGATGTGGTCGTCATGGGGTGAATTGACGTCTTATGCACTTCATGAGTAGTATCATAGATGGACCCAAATATTAGTAATAATGCTGTGTTGTGGTGGAAATAAATTACTAAGTGTTGCCAACATTGATTTTTATTTGTTTAAAATTCTAACTTAGAAATTTTTAGTTTAAGTAGATTACAATTGGTGTTTTCAACGCTAACAACAAAAACCTTTTTTTTTGGCCTGTTTTTTCATCGTAAAATTTGTTTGTGATGGCAGGCCAGTTTCTGCAGATGCTGTTCTTTTTGAACAAAGACCTGAGAGTGAAAATGTTTGTTTTTCAAATCGGTAGTGAAATATGGTTACATTTGTGGAATGGATGTGATATATAAGGATTGTGATATTAAGCACTGCGGTCTAATCTATTGCTAGATTTTTCTTAATTGTACGAGAGTACTTATTAAAGATTAAAGAAATATACGCCATATTTCTCGAAGTTAAGGAGTCCGAAAAAGGCGCCCTATTTCCCTAACAGCCATATTTAGTACAAGTGTAAATGTATAGGTTTCACAGGGTTCTTGGTTTTATTACCACTGTGAATGTGTGACGGGTTTATTACATTAAACAACAGGGTTTTATATATACTGGAAGTCGTGTTTTTTTGTAATTTATAGGTTGTTAAGTAGGCCAGTTCTTGTTCCTTTCCCCACTCGGTAAAAAATTGGCTACCTTTGAGACTACCTGTTTATTCTTGCTGTGGTTCGTATTCCGTCAATTTTTTAAATTTTTTGTTATTTGAATAACCAGTCGGTGATAGTGCAATCATGCATTATGTCGTCGAGTCTCCAATATCTATAGTGAGGTATTGAAAGTTGCAACTAATAAAATATAAATAGGATTAAGGGGGTCCCGAATGTTTGAACACCACAATGTCCTTAGTATTGGCCAGATTTATGTTGACTTATTGGACAATAACTGTTTACTTTCCGCGAATCGCAGTTAAGGCGGACCCTTTTAATGGAGTAAATAGAGAGCAAGCCCAATCATAGTTGGTTTTTGTACTATTAGCAAGGGCGTTGCGATTTTCCTACCAATCTTTTTCTAAAGGACGAGGATATTCTTAGGGAATGTACGTTAACAAAGGAACGTTGGCAGTAGAATTCTCCACTGCGTACTCCTCATAACTGGAGACATTTTAAACTGTATGGGCCTTTTACCTTGTATATTTTTTGTTGTCATCAGTTTTTTTTCTTCACTCGTTTTTGTTATGCTTTTAACCTATTGACAAGCCTGTCTTGCATTAAAATTACCGTCACTTATCTTTACAGGTTTATTTCAACTCAGTCTTAATGTTTATTAGGTATGGTTTGCATAGTTGTAAATATGTATGTACAATGAACCAGACCAACTAGCAATGATTCAAGGTTTTTAAAATGTTCCTTGTCATGCGAAAAACACTAGATACAATTTTTCATTCACTTTGCTAAAAGTGAAATTGTTAGCTACCTTTGATAATTTATTGTTGATTTGCCAGATTTTCAAAGGCAGCTATAATTATAATTTGGAGATAGTAAATTACATTGTTATCATTGCATTTTTTGATAGTTACTATAGAGGCCATAGTTATAAGTCGTAGAATTTATGTATTGGTAAATTTTTGGGAATTATATATAATTTATTATGTCTGCGAGTCAGCAAAATAACAGTGATCAACATCGATTCCACTTTTAATATTCATTCGTATAGTCTTTGAAACCTTCTAACGTATTTTTACTCCAGTGTATTTCACATATCTGACCGTATCGAAGTAGCAAATTTGAATGAGCTTGTTTGGAATAATTTTTTCATAGTTCCGTTAGGGTTTTTTTATTTACAGCTAATTTTTAAAGTTTTGAGCAGAACCTTGGTTACAGTGACATCCTCGGAACACTTACGAAATGATCGCGTTAGCCAGATTTGCTGGGCAACTGGCAACGGTATCTTACATCGTTAGTACTTTTACCACGGCTGCCGTACAAAAAAAATTCCATAGTATACTTTGCAAATGTTTTCTCCTGTTGCAATTAGCATTTTTATGAGATTTAATGCAATAGAACTGAAGATCAACGAGTTCCAACTACAGATCCAAGGACTTTGTTCCAAAGAATGGGGTATTTTTGCTTTACAAGCTGAGGCCACTATTTCTCGGATCACAAGATCGACAAGGAAAAACATATTTTTGAGGTCGGGCTCTAGGTATTTTAGGGCGCTTCAAAGTAGACTTTTGCAAAGAATTTGGCAAAATGCACCTTGTTTGAGCACAATTACGGCAGTGCAGATTGATGAAAAAAGGCCTTGAGACAGGGGTTATAGCCGAGCGAGGCCTGGCCTACAATAGACGTTGTTTTCAGGTAAGGTAAAGGGACACATGGAATAAAAAAATTCCGCCAAAAAATGTCATTCAGTATTTACTTACTCAAAGCTTGCCGTTACCTGTTACGTTTAATTTCAATTTAACTCTATAATTTGCTTGTTTCTTCCTATGATTGGTCAGCACCTTCGGGCTACTTAGATCTTTTGTTGCCATGTATTGTAGGTCATGTATCCATACACTTGTTCTATTTGCACCCAATTTACCGTCACACTGTATACTTTTATGTGAGTTCTTACTTGTAGCCATCACATACCTTTTCTAGCAATTTATCTTCAAACCCAACATTTCCTTTCTTGCAGTGTCCAATAACCTCTTTAGCTCTACTATCTGCAACCAACACCGAATCATCGGCGTATCTTAGGTTGTAAAAGTTCGTTAGCTCAATCACATTTTTAATTTACTGAGAGCTTCTGTATTGTACATGTTAAACAGATCTAGTAATGAAATGCATCACTGTTGAGCTAAACAGTGCTGCATTCAACTTGCTACTCAATCTGTCTTCAATCCTGAATTTTGTGGCCATCTTGCTAGTACTTGTGCAAGCTAATTAATCCAAATCCTACACGTTTATCTCTAGCCTTGCCATAAATCCCATCTGCTTTTCACAAGTTTTAACATATATACAATTCCTGTTTGCTTTCTGGGTTACAGTTTTATGCACTTTTTAGAAGAGCTTCTTATAATGTCTTTATCTGTATATGTACGTTAAAGTGCCTTTAGGCATTGATTCAACATTAGTGTTTTTCATTTTTCCCCATTATTATGAAAGTGTTCGTATCGTTCTATTTTCTGAAAGAGCTTGGTCTTCAAATTTGTATCCTGATTCACCCCATTTGACTCCAGCCTAGATTCCGTCTAACCAAGCTTCAACTTTTTGAGGGTTATTTAACAGAATATTATTGACAGTCCACACCAGGATATGTCCCTAAGAGTAGTTGTCTATCCAAACTGCGGCCGATTATCTTGACATTAAACCTTGGTTTACCCTTGATTTTCTTTGTTAAACCTGATTTTCATGAGAATTTCCTTATAATTTAATATCATATAGGTATCAAATACAAACGAAGATGCCGAACGTTGACGGGGCCCCGTTTGTGCTTTCCTGTGTGGTATTTTCAACTTAATTGAAGCAAGTAAACGCGCTTCTAAAACCGTATATATCTGCTTTTATTCATTACACCTAATCCCTAATTAGCCTTAAGCTTCATTTACCTTTAAGCAAAATTAATAAAGTGTTCCAAACTATTTTTTAGTTTTAGTTTTGACTGAAAATATTTTTGAGAATATATACATATTTAACTTGAGGTACATTCGATGTTAAGAAACACAGAAAAAGGACAATGGGAGGAAGAAATGAAAAATGGCCTGTAGATGAAAAATTAGTACACGAGGAAAAATATATATACAACAAAGGGAAAAAATTTATTCGTGTCAAATAATCATTATTACATACTACAGCCAAAGATAATCTTGTAATACTATATACAAAGGCCACCACCAATACACGCTAAGAAAATGTGGGATCACTTTTACATTTTCGATTTCAATAAAAAGTTTCCTGAAAACAGTTTATGAAACTGGTTGATATTGTTCTATCCTTTCCAGTAGTTTCTCGGAGTATCCAGGCGAATAGTACCTAGAAAAAGGTTCATAAATAAAATAATAAAAGTCATTTAAAAATCAAGCTTTATTGCTTTAAGTAACACTGGAGGGTACCGCTGATAAATGAGCTGTTTGGACTGCAACTGTCTATGGGTAGGGCACGTATTAATATATGTGCCTGGAGGATTCATATTCATAGATCAAATTCTTAGCAGAAAAAATTGTTACTCATATGAGGAGTTGTAGGCTTACCCTTGTTACTTTACATTGCAAACAGTACCATTCTTAAGCCTACAACTCGTTACCTCTCAGTTTCAGTTGACAGAATCCACTGGTAGTTCTTCCCAAGCCTTCCCTCTTATATCTCTAGTCTCAACTTACATTCCAGACCAATTCAAACGAAATCCATTTTCTGTCCATTTAACATTACACAATCATGTCAACCTCGACTAAGGGAAAATAGCACTGTCGATTACCTTATGGGTACGGGAACTAAAAAGATATGAAATACCCGACAAAATTCTGCAATACTGGTGGCAGATCAACAGGTTGTAATCCGCGAGGTTCCCGGATCGAGCATCGGCAACCGTTACAAGAAGTACTGCGTTCAATTCGTTTATCCGTTATAAGTGGCCGACTGTGCGATCCAAAGGAATACAAGGATTCGTGGAACTATTCTTAGCTTCTAAAGTTGATACTTACAACATTGCGGGGTTTTCGTCCATGGTTCAGTTATTACTATTCGATGGTCTTTGTTGTTAACAAGGCTAACAGGGATGTACTGCTTAAACAAAGATTTTCATGGTACTAATGCACCTAGTAACATTTTGTTTGACTCACGTTATACACAAACTAAATACACTAATAACTAATATACAAATAAAATAAACTGTTAGAATCTACCACCTGTCACTCACAGTCATATGTTTGATGTGGATTTTAATAAATCGTCGATTTTATTGCCAACAGTGTAAATACAGTAACAATAGTTCTCTTAATTATTACCTATCACTCTTCAAGTGATACATGAATTTCCAATAAATAAACAAGCAAGTAAAAAAAGGATAAATTTCTCTTTTTAATATTTTATGAAATACTTACCGAAATCTACTTTAAAATATATCAAGTACAGATCGAACTAAATTGCTATTAGAAAAAACAAACAGTATTTGAGAGGTGCAGCTTACTTGACAATTTCTTCGGGGTAGCAGTTATTTATTGTGTTGATGTATTCCGCCATCGGCGATCCTGGTTCAACTTTTATTTCTTGAATCTTTTTCAATCCTCCACTGGTCACAAATAACTTTCTTGCTTTTGCATCGTGTGGGAGAACTTTACCAAATTGAGCCACGACATGCTTCAAAACATTTGGTGGTGCATCATGCAGAAGAGGCTCAAGAGCTGGAAGATGAACGCATTTCTGAAGAATGTTCTTTAATGCTTTTTTGGCCTAAGCAGAAATCAATATTTTTGAATTAATCATGTTATTCCCTTTATTATTAACCTTTTGTGTGGCACAACAAGAAAACTATGCATTTTGATGGCAATATTTGGCATTCCTGTTGTTCTTGATGTTCTAGCTCAAGTACCTAAGCTTCAATTTGTAGCTATTTAAATGTTAAAGAAAATGCCACATCCTAATGTAGAAACATTGCCATATTGTCCAAAAATAATTTACAAATTCATTAAAATTGTTAGCCGAATATGTTACATGGCCAAACACAGGGCGAGAAAAAATGTTATATCGTGACTCCTGCACATGGCTTTGCAAGTCCGACTATATTTTAAGGTTATGCAATTACCGAATGCAAGCAAGTAGCACCGCCACTTTACAAAAACAGAAACAAATAACGTGTTATTGAACTCTATTTTAGTCTTGGTTAACTCATATAAGCCTGTTATAAATATGGCAAGAGTGAAATATATGCGGCATGAATTTAGCTGGGTAATATAACATTCTTCTCCCACTCCACTTTCGAAGGCCTATTTTGATGAATGTCCTTAGAAGAAAAAACGCTTGGTCGGCTTCATACAATTCCTAAAAATTTAGCACATGCATTTTTGGCACATATCGTAAATACTTTCTGGTATAATTTACACAACCTATGTGCTCTCGAAACCTTGTTGTGGTCACTATGATTCAATACGTATCACCAGAACCCTTTACCCTCTATGGCTGTAAAGAAGATTTTAGAAAGCGAACTACAATGCCACGTCGAAAAATCCAAAGAGCTCGTTTGGGCTTTGGCTACTGCATAATGTAATTGCAAAGAAACTAAAACAGAAATATTTACTGGGTGTAAGGTCAGTGGGTAGTACTATTTTTTAACCCGTCTTGTATAGGCCATAGAAAACTTAATCCATTCCTTGACACCCTCCACACAGTAGTTCTACTGTTCGACGTGCTGCGATATGTTAAATGCACGTCTGGTTTACTCTTGACTCGACCCGAAGTTGCTGTTCGTGAATTTAGTTCCATTGTTAACAAAAGCGTTATTATATCATTTACTAATGTAAAATACCGCATTGCATTAAAAATCAAGTGTTACGCTTCCAGGTTTCTTTATTTCTAATGATAAATTTTACCAAATGACCTTGTTCATTTCAGTCTGCAGATAGCTTATAAATTTATATAGCTAAGTCAGGAAGCAGGTTATGACTTAACATTTCCTCTTTCAAAAAACCTGTTGGATATCTTCTTTTTTAGCACAAATGGTAAAATGGTTTATGCAGTATTTTCCATGAACGTACCGAATTTTATACCCAAAAGGTACCATCTAATTACGAATAAACACTCTGTACCGGTGTAGTCCAAACAAGGGTCCTAAGTTTAGTTTCACTAAACATCTGTTGTAGATTACATATTTCATCAAAATTTCCTTCAGGTTCTCATGAAATAAGACAACCGTTTGTTTGTTTGTTTGTTTTGGTAGTTTGTTAGGTGACTCTGAGGACATGACAAGAAGGAAATCTTTGGCTACTGCAGCTTTTAATAAAATGAACAAAATTTGGATTAGAAATGGTAAATTACATATCAAGAAGCGTTTAAAATTATATAATGTGCTAGTGAAACCTGTATTAACGTATAACTCTGGTACCCGGGGAATGACAAAGAAGGAGGAGGATTCAATGAATGCATTCCATAGAAGGAACTTAAGAAAAATTTGGAGACATAATTGGAGACACAGAGTGTCGAATGCTGCGTTATATAAAATGAGTGATGCAATACCAATACAATAAGTAATGAAATCAAGAAAGCCAGATGGAAAATACTTGGACATGTTTTACGGTTGAATGAAAATACACCAGCTCAACAAAGTATGAAATTTTATTTTGAAAATGTTGACAACAGAAAGAAGTTTAGAGGTAGGCCTAGAACTACTCTCCCTGTGGTGATAGAGAAGGATATTAAAATTGCTAATGAATTGAATCCTGAGCTTATGAATGTTAAAACCTTGAACTGTGTACATGACCTCGAATGTCTGAAAATGTTAGCTCAGGATAGAAATAGGTGGAAGGACATTGTAGGACTTGTCTGTGAATCTGGGTAAAGTGAAGAGCCGTGGATTGATCTATTAGCTCAATCCACCTCGCTGTAAGCTGGACACCCCTTATATATATAAAAGACAACCGTTGCTATGTTATAATTTGTACAATCTGGGAAGATATATCAACAGAAAGGTACATAAACTTTATTTGAATTACACATTTGCAACTTTGGATAGGTGAGTTTCATCTACAAATTCGTGTACACATACACAATATACAAGTATTTGGAACTGCAAATTGCAAACTTTTACTATAGGGATAAATAGTATGACCATAAGCAAGGTTCCCACGTCGTAACATCAAGGAATAACAGTGTCTTAAATAAAATGAGATAAAATGTTAACCGGGCATTTGGGGTTCTTTCTTCTACATTCCTTTCATTGCAATCAAAATTTGAACATGCAAATTTACTTCCATCAAACACAAGAACACATGAACGATAATTGATGCAGGAGTTAATGGAAATCGTTTTAACATATTTTGCCACATACTACACCTACTGCAATGCAACGTGATCAACAATACCTATTATCTATCATTTATATTACTAGATCACTTAGACAGCTTATATCTGAGTTAATATTGGTAAAAATGTATAATTCACCTTGGTTTGCAAATCCTCTGACGCATCCGGCCTGAGGTAAGCACGAAGTAATTTTGGTAAGACATTGGCAACTGCAACTGCTTTTGCATGCTCTGGTGTGTGACGTCCAATTTGGCCTAATGCCCACGCAGACGCTGCCTAAAAAATCAACAAAACAAGAAAATGAAAAAAAAATGACAGTGAATATAGTTCAATAAAATTTGAAAGTAAATGTCTTTATCCTTTTGTCTGCTACAGGATAACAAGGCCACAGAAAGCTGAGGGAGTAAACCTTCGTTTTCAAAGTTTTGGTATTTGGTATCTAATTCTCAGCCAGGTTACACTACCATGCATAAGAATACATTGAGTACTTCTGACTGATATTTAAATGGTTTCATCATCTGTCTTTCATTTCTTGGTGTTTGTTTTGATGACTTTTAAACAAATAGGCCAAACCATACAAAAAATATCACAATAATTTTGGATGGAATAAAAAAACAACAAAAAAACCCCCGAATCTCGGAACTAGAAGTGAAGATACATGGTTTCTTAAAGTAACTATGGAAGTTCTAATGTGTTTAAAGCCCCCGTTTCTGCTCTAAGTCCAATTGGTAATTCAAGAAAATGTTGAAGATAAAATTTAGAAAAAAGCTTTGAAAATTCAACACGTGCTTTTTAATTCAACCTTTTGTTCGCATATTATCTTCGTGGCTTTTGCTGAAACCATCCATGTCTAAATGCTTCTCCATATGATGTCTAAACATTGGAATTGTGATTCTGGTTTTATCCATGATTATAACCGATTTGAGTACAAAAAATTAAAGGTATCAAACTTATTAAAGAAAAGAATAGTAATTATTAAAAACTTGTTTCAATAAAACAAATCTGAAAAGAGAGAAGAAAAAGTAAATGAAAAAAAATGGATTTAATTTTAAACTTAGTAAAGAACCTTACCTTGATGTGATCTTCTGTCTCTTCTGAAAGCACTATGGCAAGCTGAACTACTCCCTTATATGAACAAATAAGAGTGGGTTGCAATAAACAAATCATCTAAACAATTTCAAATAATTCAGAGGCAGCCTGGAAACACATTAAAAGATGATAGTTTTGTGACCGAACCATTACATCGCTATAATATCACGACCATCACTTTAGACAAAACAGTCTATGAAAACAACTCAGCATTGAAATTAACCTGTCAGGTCGTGATTAGTAAAGCTCAGAAAACAATTTCTATCAAAAAGAGCAATAGTTAATGTAAACGTTATATTTCTACCGTTATATTAACAAATGAATATGAAATGCCATCAGCAACAGTGCTCTACCACATTAAAACGTAGGAGCTATCATATAATCAGATGTACATTTCAGATTTCACAATCTTCAGTTGAAGATTGTGAAAGACATGAAAGTGAGTACTGTAAAGTTAGAGATTTTCTTACTCGTACATCTGATTATATTTCTCCAGTTAAAAACTTGCATTTCAAGTTTTAAAGAAATTATTTGGAGGAGTCATTGGGGCTGAACATGATTCCNAATTTCTATCAAAAAGAGCAATAGTTAATGTAAACGTTATATTTCTACCGTTATATTAACAAATGAATATGAAATGCCATCAGCAACAGTGCTCTACCACATTAAAACGTAGGAGCTATCATATAATCAGATGTACATTTCAGATTTCACAATCTTCAGTTGAAGATTGTGAAAGACATGAAAGTGAGTACTGTAAAGTTAGAGATTTTCTTACTCGTACATCTGATTATATTTCTCCAGTTAAAAACTTGCATTTCAAGTTTTAAAGAAATTATTTGGAGGAGTCATTGGGGCTGAACATGATTCCAAAAATGATTTTCATTTGACTACAAATCATGCTTTTACGACTGGGCTTCGTATAACTTAGGCGTGCGGGTGGGCACAGGCATCAGGAAGTTTACATATCTTACTTTTATCCCTTTTCGGGAAGCAGTGCTAAATATGAAACATTTGAGAAGGATCTAAATGAAAAAAGCAACAAAAAATGAACACAAAAATCTTAAGCTTGTGTTCTTGAACACGTCACTCTACCTTGAGCATTGTTTGTAAGTCTCTGAACAATGCAATAAAGTCTCATCAGAAACCATGAACTTAAATAACAATCACCATGGCTGCTAGAGCAATAAAAAGTGTTTTTGTATAACCGTTAAATGAAAAGCTGAAGAATGGCTCCATGAGAATCATGAGTGACCAAAATATCAAGCAGCTCTTCACATTGTTCCATAAATTGCTCAGTACTTCAACCAGCTCCATACACGGTCAAAATGATTGTACAACCACCTGTTCGTGCAATTACGATTGCCTGTCAATGGTCATCTGAGGCAAACATTTTTAGATTCTTATTAAAATCTGACATAAGGATTAACTAATAGATTCTTCCATGAAAATTTAGCAGCAATAAAGAAAAACGGCAACTAAAGTGTGATACCTACCTTTGAAACAATCACTGCCATTGCAAGATTCTCAGACTGAGCTCCTACATAGCCAAGCATCATAACTCCTGGTAAACGAACATTGCCTCTTGTTTCGCCAATGTAGTCTACCACGGCTGCTACTCCACCAGCATTTACAACAAGTTGTGCGAGCTACGATTAAAAAGAGGCCTATAGATTTCTGTGGTTTAATACAAGTGGGGGGGTTAAATAAGAAAAAACTGAAGAAAAAAAGTCTTTATTACCTGGAACTTTTTGTGTTATTTTTATTAAAGGGCAAGAACCAACCATACAAGGCATAAAGCCACAAAGGGCATGGAACTGTGAAAGGGGAAAAAAGTTAAGTCAAGAGATAGAAAAAAAGAGTAAACCTTTGTGTTTCAAGTCATATGATGGAGGAAAGCACTTGGAAGCCAGAGATTTCTACAACCTAGCTATAAATTGGTATAACTGATGTGTCATTAGATGCTAAAATCCTAAAATCTTGTCAGACTACAACTCGTATACAAATGAAACCTTAATAGCATCCGGTATTACGTAATAAAAATATTAATACCTCAGGTGTATGCTTTGCCACTTCTCTTATTAATACTGCAACATTCTTTTTGACGTATTCATCATTGTCTACAAAAAAGAAACATACGCTGTGTGAGACCTACATTCAAAATGAAAAAAAAATCAAAACTTGGTGTGATAAAATCTGTAAAAGAATAAAGATCGAGTTCTGTTGATAAAATCAAATCACTGCGTTCTACTTACAGTGCAATTTTCTCTCCTTAGACTGGGTAAAGAATATTTCATCATGTTTGTATAGAAAGTAACGCACATCAAGCTATCGATGTATAAACCTCACTTAGTTTTTTTTCCACAGGATAACACATAAGCTACCAATTATAATGAATGACTGTCTGTTTCATATGAATGGTTCATGTATGCGAATAAATCGGGAGATGAATGACGTATAGAAGGATGGGAAAGTCAATTGACTGAAAGGTGGATCAGTGTAGTACTCAGATGAACCAGTTATAAAAGTTACGTGGAAGTCCAATGCAAAACGGATGTATACATGTCAAAGCACACATGTAGGTATGTCTTTGTACCACTGCAGTTCCATATAATACGACTGTGTTTTAATCAGACGATCAATAAACAACTGGTGGGTTACCTTTCAAACAAGTCAATACTGCAGGAAATATCTCCGCTTCAACAACCATCTCTGCAAGATCAACTGAATGCTTAGCAATCTGGCTCAAAGCTGAAAATACTTGTCTCTGCAACAAAAATATAACAACAGCAAAGTAAATATAAAGATATCAATAACAATACTCAGTAAATAAACATAAAAGAATTTCCTAACAACAAGTACCCTGTAAAACTATGGTCTTAAAATACAATAGTTGGTATTTAATATTTAGTTGTATTATTGATGACTATTTTTCCAAGACCTGATATCTGAAAGTAAAATTAATTGTCACTATTCTATCCATCAGATACAATACAAGTAACCTCTGCATGTCAAATAAAACAAACTAACGTTGACAAAAAAAATTTTCTTACTCACTAAATCTGAATGTCGAAACGGCTGGCATACATCAATTGGCTTCTGAAACAGAGTACTTATTCTCACAATTCGACATGGTCATATTCTGTTTAAAACAGCACCAAAACTAGCTTTGCTCGTTATAAAAACCATGACTGTTTGTAGTAAACATTAAAGAATATTAAAGGTAAAGTGTGATAATCCTACGATTGGCAATGTAGATTTTCATGCTTACGTTTCCATTTATACATATGTTGATAGCAAGTGTATTTCCCAACTCCCAATTATAGAAATAAAAATATTGTATTATAACAGGAATGCTTATCTAAAGGGATTAAGTTCAAGGGAATAAAATTTATTCCTTTAACTATGAGTGGTAATTGTTGTTACATAAGCCACGAATCTCAACAAAGCAAAGCCTCAAACTGCATCACCAAAACTTACAGAAGATAGGGCTTTATACAAACATCTATATTCCACTCGAACCATCGAAATTTTACTCACCACCAGACAATCACTGCTGGATATAAAAGGTTGATCGATACACGCACACAAATTTGTTCATACCTTGAGTTTTGCATCTGGATTGAGAATCATTTGTGCAAGATGAGCAATAGCTCCTGCATCTACCACTGTTTGAGCAAGCTGTTGGACAAAAGACCACAAAAATGAGCTACATACTGTCCTATAGCATTTAACAGTAATACAAAAATAACTGATTTGATGAATTACTACGACTGCTTAGGTAGAAGAACAGAATTTAAAAAACAAAATTTAAAGCGCATAGGAATACCGCATAGGAGCAGGTATTTTTGGCACACCTGACTTACATTTCAAAATCTGAGTTACTGTAAATAACACTAGGGTGATATGATAAGTATGCATTTTGTAGGGTTTCAAAATACACCCGCCTGCCACGGGTCTCCTTCCAACAGTCAGGTAAATCAACAAATATTTTTCCTTGTGGTTTCAGTACAAATGATAGTGATATGATGTGATTTATAATTAATGTCACGAAGCAGATGGGAAGTTACGGGTTACTAGTGAAGTATACGGGTTTGTGGAATTATTTGGAGTCAACACAATTCCTGTAGTCAAAAGTGTAAGAGAAATTATTTTGATCCATAAGTTTTTATATTTTGAAGCCAATAACCACATTGCAGGTAGATGATAATAAATACTATTATTATGGCTTCTTTTGGGAAGAAAAAGTAGTTTTTCCGATTATAGGTAAAGTACAGCTCTGTTTGTGATCTATTATCATTCTGTTGCTCAGCCAAAACTATGGTCAAGCTCACAATTATGAAAGACGGTGGGGGCTAATTTTTTCTTCTATATAAACAGTACGTAAACCTTCTTTGCAGCTCAGGTCGAAAATCCTCTTTGATTCTTTAGTGGAGACAGTAATAGTGTTGCTAAATGAAACATAAGTGGAAAATGGCAATGTGCTACTATTCCAGTCTTTGTAACAAGAACAAAATCACAACAACATTTGAACAACGGCAAAGTTTTACAAAAAACTGAAAACCATCTTAAAGGTAAAACAACATTTAACCAATTTAATAGTTTGTTCTGCATATATACAAAACCTTAACCTCATCTGTAACCCAAACCTTTTTGGTTATACTGACACAGGCAAAAGCAGTTGCATGACCACTATTGCCAAATTTATGTGATATAGGTGGGCAGATAAAAAACGAGGTTATAATGTGTAATTTCAAAAACGGTACATTTAACGGCCAGATTATTACCACTCTTTATTCCACTCAAACTTAGATAAGCCAACTAAAAAGTAAATCGTTGATAATGGATTACACAGAGAACTAATATTAAAATGTGTTACTGTCTGTGGTTTTGCAGTTTTAGAAAAGTAAAAGTAAAATAAAACATTGAAAATCATATAGAATCGAGATTAACTGCAATGCTAAGATTATCAACAAAACCAAACAAAGCATATTTAAAAAAGGTATGGTGCTGTCGAAGAATACTTGGGGCACGGTAGCAGAAAAAGACAAAAAAGCCCAACTAGATTGTGGAAAAGGTTAAAACAAGTAAGAAGGAGGTGTTGGCGGTAACAAAGAGTAAGTTAACTTACTTCAACATGATACAAAAAGAAAGAATAGAGAAGATGATACGTATAAGGGTAGCGAAAGAAGGTCTGGAGTAAAACTTCTACAAAAATGCCAGTGACACATTTAAGCTTGGAATAGAATACGCCTGCCAAGGACGTTAAAGCTTCCAGAGGATCAAAGTTTCTGGCATAGTATCATCACGTCAAAGCAGAGCAACATGCATTTAATAAACCCAATGACAGAAGAAACAAAGGTAGTTTCTTCTGTAATTGCTAATGAATAAGGATTGGTAAGAATTTCACAGTTGCATCACAATCTGTAATAGTTGGTCCATTCCCATTAATGTCTATTTAAACTTTCCCAAAATTCACTTTCACTATATTGAGAGTTTATTACCAAATGCTTTGCTGCAAGTATCAAGAACTCGAAAGGTGACTGGATGATGAGTTTATTAACGATAATCTTCGAATCGATGGCCTTTACAGCTACATTTCTGCGAAAAAATGACGTATTTTACTAAGCTCTGAAATTGTTATCGTGAAGGTGTGTCTGGTACACCAGCAAATGACCTGATGGGTAGCTCAAAAATTTCCTAGAAATACCAAATAACCTTTACATCTACAGTTTTGGTTGACACTTCTTCTGTGATTTTTGATTTCTGATCATTTTGGAAATCCCCGTCAATTTTCTGTAATCTTAATAAAACATACTTTAGATGTAAGAGCTTTATCATGTCATTAGTCGTAAGCTTTTTCTAAGCTCAGAAAAAACTTACAACTTATGACATGATAAAGCTCTTATCTATGGCTTTCTCTGAGCCCATAAAGTTCAGAATTTTTAAGAGAGCATACTTTCTTTCAACTCTCCAGTTAATTTTTGCCGTAATCCTAAAGTCTAAAGTGCCTATTAAACTTTAGAACCAAGCAAAGTAACTAAAATAATAAGTTAAAAAAAAGAGATGAATACTACTAAAAATAAAGTAAAAAGTAATTACCTCAGGAGAGTGTTTACAAATATCACTCAGTGCTGATGCTGCAATACGTTTAACAGATAATTCTGGTTCTTGTACACAAAGAACTAGTAATGGAACAGTTCCTGCATCTACAACAGCTTGAGCCAGTTCTGAGAACGTAAAAATATGTAACATCAACATATTTGTATCCGAAGTTTAATTTAAAGAAATAGTTTGAGTATTGGTATTTGTTTTAAATGCCAAATACTGCATATATAGTTTAAATTAAATAATGCTGTAATTTTGGGACTATAGTTACTGAAAAATATTTAGATTAGTCCAGCAGAAGTAAACCCTTTTGAAACACTAAATAACTTACAAAGACAATATTCTTTTTCTACATAAAATACTATTAATATCAGCAACCTTTGTGATTTCTCTAATTTTCAATTTATCATTAACATTATCCTTGTTTTATTCTTTAAGTCATTTCACTTCATTTAAATTTCTCTGACTAGAACTTATCACATGCATCTTGTGCTAACATCTGCTTATATGACAGCAACTTTGTATAAAGTAATGAAACATGTAGAATTTTACAAGATTTATATAACTGTTGGGCCACTATACTTCTTTCCTGAGATAACTTTGGTTGTGTGCAAATCCAAAGACAACCATTGTTCACACAGGCATGCAGTCTGATCCATGTTGACAAAAGGTTCTTCTTTGTTTTGGTGTGTTGGAACAAGCTCTGAGGTGGCTTTCCTCCTGCATAAGAGCTTTGTCAGTGCACAACATCAACAAACAAACAGAATAGCAGTTCTTTTGCTTACACCTGAGACATATTATAACAGAAGGATCTGCAGAAAAGATGTTTATTTATAAATCGCAATTTTGAGTGGTATTGCATGGAGAAAAATCTGGATGTATGGGAGAAAATCTGAGTTTTTTTGAATTCAAGATATCAAAATCAGTAGGAATCAGTTGTAACACCCAATTAAAGTTAAAAATTGTTTTCCAGTGTTACCATCAACTGTCATTAATTCTTTCTGTAGTTGCAGAGCTTTAAACAGTCTTAGTTTCCAAGCTCTTTAATTTTTTCAACATCCTGACAAGCCATGTTTACCATCAATTCTCTTTTATTGAACAGCAATTAAATTTTAGTGTCAATGCTCCTATCTTCTATTTTATACATGGTTCAAGCTTGTTTTTAACTGTTTTTGGAAGGTGTTCAATTAAAGGACTTGCATTAATAGCAGTAGCATAAATTATAGCAATTGGAGCATTGTATCGTTATTTTTAAATATTCAGTGCAAAAACAGTGCATACTGATTAAAAATCTGCTTTACAATGTAAAGTCTGTTCCTTAAATTACCCAAAAACTCATCTATGTAAGTAAAATGAGGTTCTATGTAATTTCCACATTTCCACATACTTCACATACCTTCAGACCTTTATTACCAACTAAACCATTTAACAAATTTAGTAACAGCAAGTATTAAAAGTACTATCTTTCCTTTTGAATGCTTTAGGTAACTTGGAAAAAGTCTAAAAGCTGTTGTTACCTGTCAGTTTATAATAACAAACTAGCCAAAGATTCCTGTGACCAAAAACTCCCAGTTATCTGCATGGCGTTTGGCTTCAAATAAAGAAATAACAAATGATTGGACTTGATTTGTCACTATACTACTGTTTGCGACTCAGTTCCTTTTACATAAAACCTCCTTATCAAGAAATTTATTTTTAAGTTTGCAATATCCCCCATGTCAATCTCCAAACCTGAAGCTTTTCTTTGTTGGGAAGGTGAATATGTGAGGCTTAAGAAAATGTCATGTTACTGTTAAAAATCTGAGTGTTAAATAATTGAATGTTTTCAAGAAATCAAGAGAGCTTAGACTTTTCCAGTTAAGTATCCCAACTTTGCAGAAGTATCAGAATACACACATACCATTCATGAAAAACTATATTTGAAAACATCCAAAACAGACCCTTATTGTAATGGTCCAGACAGACTTTAATTGAACTTACCACCATTGTGCCTTGCAATATACCCCAATGCCCATGCTGCTGCTTCCTTAACTCCTGGATCAAATTCCTCTAAGCAAATTACCAGAGCATCCAGAGCTCCACAGTCAACCACTGCCTAATAAAATCATATAAAATTAACATTTCAGTAGAAATAGTGGTAATATTCTAAAGAGAATAAATAATCATAAAAAAGAAAAATACTTGTGTTTTTATAATTGCCCTATGCCTGCAAAATGTCATTGGAAATAAAAGTTGCAAATATATTGAAGAATGATAAGGAAACAAGGAGAACAAAAAAAAATTACCAATATATATAATATATATATATATATTATATATATATATGACAATAAAATTTATGGCTAAAACTCTCTTGTTGAATTTAATGACAACTGTATGAATAAATGTTCCATTTTAAATCAAATTATCATAGCAGGGTAACAGCCAATTATCAGGTGCTGAGCCTTTACCCTGTTTTCTCTTGAATCCAAAAGTCATACAAATTTTCAAGTTATATACCTATTACTCCTTTACATTGTGTGATACACAATATTCATTAAAACAAAATATAAATCACACAACAACTTTGTTTCACCAATTCTATTCAATTGACTGTTGCTTATTTTACAGAATTTATACAAATATAATCATGGAAGTATCAGTCAAATGACAACAACATATGCATAAGTCTTTAAAAACTGAAGGTTATACTTTTATAAATACAATCTCATCATCATCATCATAATATTCGGTTTAACATCCGGTTTACATGCTAGCATGTGTTGGACAATTTCTTGAAATTGACTTCCAAGTTATCCTATCCTTCACTAGGTCTCTGCTGACACCTTTTTGTTTCAGATCCATCCTTAATCTACTTTACAAAATATAAATAGGCATTAAACTATGGTAGACTAACCAGAGAAAAGCATCATCCACATTTGCAGTGCAATGCTATTGCAAATAAAATGAGGGTGATAAAAAGTACAAGGTAACGAAGGCTCAGAACAATTCAATAAATGCATAGTACCAAAATAATAAATGGTTTTAAGCATACCTGTGCTAATGCTGGAGAGTGTTTTGCTACTGCCCTTAGAACAAATGCTGCTGCTTTTTTATAGAACCTCTACAAAAAACAACATGTAGACTAACTGAAGAAAAAATATGCAACATATCTAGCAAAAGTTAAGATAATATATAATCTAAAATAATCTAGCTACATACACTACATAACTGTTACCTAAGTTTACACTTTCAGGCAGCACATTTTACAAATGCATAAGATTCTGGAATGACAGAAAACAATGTATATATCTATAACAATGACAGCTTTCACCTTTGAACAAGGGGGCTCTTTCTCCCTGCTTTTAGCAATGTTAAGGTGTAAGGAATCAACAATGCCATATTAACTATGCTTTTCTCACATGTTAACACATTTCTTCTATCAATATCCATATGTCCTCTCTTGGGAGCTGATGAATCAAAATCTATTTTGAAAGACTTGGGAAACTTTAATGTTTCTATAATATCAGTTAACATAATTTGGGCTGACATATAACAAAGAAATACAGATAAAAGAAGGATAACAGCTGTGTTTTGCCTGGAGGATTAGTGAAGGAAGCACATGTCAAATGTTTGACAGGAATTGAATATTGGGTCAGTCTGTATAATCTTATGTCAAAAACAGAAACATTATGTGGTTGTTTAAAGGTAAAATTATAAATTTTTGCTCTTTTTCTCATTAGCACAATTTTTTATAGGTTTTTTGAGTAAGAGCCAAATGCTCTTGACTTAACTGAATTCATTCAGGATGCTGGAATATAGAGTTTCAGCACTCTTATGCCTAAGTCACAAATTTCATAAGCAAATTTTTCAATAATCCTAGCTCAGTTTATGTAAATACTAATTTATTTTAGACCGGCATACGATCTTGAGGAAACTGTCACTGATAAACTTACTACATAATGAGATGGTCTGCAGCAGATTTTCCTTACAGTCAATAACAGAACAACACATCCATTTAGCATATTTATGCTACTTGGACCACATTTGCTGGATTGACAGCAACACAATTCCTAATGCAATCCCCATTAACCAATGGCCTTAGAGCTGGAGAATCCACCTAAATGCACCCAACCTTCTATCTTATAGGGCAGTCAAAAATACCTAACTCTTGGGGATATTCTCAACACCAGATGATAGTCAATACACATGGAGGCACATGCAGCACTCAAAAATCTACCATAGTAAAAAGCACTTGTAAGGAACATTGAAAAACAGCAGGCTCACCTACCAGACAGCTCATGCCTTTAGGTACAAGTAAGTAAGTAGAAGTAGAAGGACTCTACAAAACCTTAAATGAGCAGGCAAAACATAGGATCAAGGGTGAGTATAATAGCAACATTCTGGTCACTAAAGGGTAGGCTATAGATGACCCATCTCAAGCAAAATTACACCACAGAAATGATGTATTTCAGGCTGAAATTTGTACATATGAATGATAAAGGATGACCCACTAAAGGTATGTCTACATCAATACCCAACATTGGACTTAATACAACTGAGAGAAATATAAAAGGTCAATGAACTATGTAAGTACACAATGAGATTGGAATAAGAATATCTATGAATATGTCTATGAATATAACAAGAAAGACCCATCATAATCTACAGCTGGCACAGCCATGGTGCAAATATTTGAAGAATGACAATCTTTTTATCAAAAGAAGCAGCACCATCCTTTACAAAATTCCATAAAGTTAGTGACTAAGTTGGTCAGAGGTGGTCTGAAAAAGTATGAAAGAGAAAAAAGATGACAGTGGTTTGGTGATAATCACTCAAAGAATACTAGACATTCCAGACAGGAAAATAGTACAGAAAAATGGACATGAGATTAAGAGAAAAACTTGGTGATGTATGAAGGACCACAGAGAAAGGGAAACAGGATATATTATGACTTGCAATGAAGGGGAAAAGGCTACCCAGAACAATATAAAATGACAAAAAAGTGTTAAGTCTTGTGTACTGACCAGCAAGCATTGGTACATGTCTCCAATGTAATTATGAAAATATTGTAGATAAAATGTCTTATTAAGAGTAAGAATACAGCAACTGTGCTCATATAATGGACATAGCACAATAATTATACTTGTTTTATTTCATATTTCTCACATGAATTAAAATTTAACTGGGTTTAAAAAATCTAATAAATAAACTGAATTACTATTCCCAGATGGTTTGCTTGGCTTTTAAGAGTTACCTTAATAAGTGCATTTAAAAATTCCTTTTTTGTTGTGTATTACATAAACTTAGTTTTAGTGTTTTAGGCTTTCAAAATTACAGTGGTCTAGTTTTAGCAAATGGCAGATTACTGTATTCCCTCCTCTCCAGTACTGATTGTGATGTCATGTTACAAATCAGGAATTGCTTTGAATTCCACAAAAAAGACTCCTGAGAACAATGAGATATAAACTTATACATCTTTTCTGAGTATGGTTTACAAAGGTACTTACATTTTGTTCTGACAGTGAGTAAACTAGCTGTGGCAATATATCACCTTTAACAACTGCTTCAGCAAGGTCATCGTTGTAATTTGCTAATCTTCCAAGTGCCAAGGCTGATGTCTGTTGTATAGTGGGCACCACATCAAGAAGCAATGGTCTCAGCAATGCCATAACACCTTTTAATAGAAACCAAAGTAGATATTAGGCAAGCAACTAACATTGAGGGTTAAACATTTCACTTCTGAAAATAATTCATTCAATGTCTTTTTCAATCAGTAAAGGTTAGTTGACCAAAGTAGTTTTTCTAATCCAAGTACAACTATCACATGAAATTAGCATTGCTCTTTATCTCTCTCTCTCACACACACACACAATGTAGGGGTACTAAATGTTCATGTTGTCACTGAAACTTGTATCACTATCATTGTTAATATCCAAATTTTTAATTTAGATTCACCTCTGATTGGAAAACTATAGCCTGTTGGGTAACAATAGGCCAGAGTAACAATTGGTTAACCACCCTATAAGTCAACCAACAAATTCTACTTTCCTCAGACCTTTTAAATTTCAAAAACTAAATTTTACTGCTTTTTGTGTTTCTGCCCCCCCCCCCTTCCTCTAAAAAAACAGCTCCATTCTCATAGTCCTAACAAAATGTACATTCAAATTATCTTTGTTAGCTTTT
>RDPX01000012.1:4183470-4197896 GCA_003991215.1 Morbakka virulenta
CAATTTTTTTCATTTGAGCTTTGCAACCAATTATTCTCGACTTAACGTCAGTCAATAATCTTCCCTCCTAAATGCAACCATCAAACAATATAAATAGACAAGCATATAATACAATAACTTCAGCTAAACACTTATCGCTAACTGTTCACCTAGTTAAACAGAGTCCGTCAAGTTTCATAATGTCATGAAAATCATCAGGAGAAACTATTTCAATGTTTCATTGAATATCTTTCAACTGTTATTCTCTTTTTGAAGAAAGCTTTACCAAAATACCTATTTCCCCACATCTATTGTGTCTAATTGTTCTCTGGACTTTGTTTTAGTTTTTTTACCGTTAATCTTAAGGAATGAAAATGGCAATCTGTTTACAATGGATCCGGTTCAGTGGCCTTGATTTTAGTGGCAGCTTCAAACTTGACTCGCATCATGTTGCCTGCCCCGTCTTATGTCTCCGCTCTTATGGGATGATAAGGACACCTGAATCAAATGAATTTTTCTTGGATTGCACTAACAATCTTCTCGCTTTCTATGTTTTGAATTACATAAAATCACAAGAAATCCTCGATTATAATTAATTTTGCTCAATCTAACCATCGGATGCAATTTGAAAGCTGTTCCCTCTTAGGTATGTCAGAGTATTCATTACCTATCAAAACAATAAATGGGCTTTCTTGTATTTCCGATAATTTTCATTTAGCATTTATCTTGGCATAAGTTTAAGTAATCCATTTTGAAATTTATCAGGTGTGTAATTTTTGAATTCCTGGTTAGTAGGTGCAGGAAGCCTTTGACTTGTACTTTTATCATCTATACCCCAAAGCAACAAAAGTTGCGTAAAATTGACATCACCATAGTTTTCTTGTAATGAAATGCGTTGTCTCGCTAAATATTGTGAACATTCTATAACTTTTATCACATACTTTCTCTCTTGTTTCCTTTTATTAGCAGCATTAATATTTGTTATATCAATAATATTTTTACATGACATAAGTGGAATGGGATGAAAGTGCTACTTTATGGCACTCAGAATCTTGGTGCTTCTTAAAGCACTCAGTGGCCTTCTTCCACTTTGAAAACCCTGTTGATGTGAAAACAAGTTCTTGGTACGTGGAGCTTAACATTTTGTTTTTACTGTTATTATTGGAGCTTAAAAAGCATACAACAGAATCTTTTCCAGGACTGTATTGTAACCAACAGAATTTAACAAACCAATGATAATTACATTATCTATTCTGCTTTCTAACTAAAGTTTTTAAAAAAATTCATACGTACTGTCATGATGAAACAGGACTTCTGTTATGCCAGATGATGTTAGTGGTATTCTGTCATTAAAAGTTGGCAATGTTATTTTTTCAGTTTGTTCGTCTATTATGTTATGTCTTTCAGGCTCTGATGATTCATTCCTTTGATGGTTCTACACTCCCCTAACAGAAATTTAGAATCGACTTAGAGGCCAAGATGGGGGAGCAACTGTCTATCAAAAATATAACAATGAGTTATTGCCCGATTTGTGCTCAAACCACTGTGAAAATTTTATCCAATTACGGAAAAAATATTAACTAAACATAAAAGTGTATTTTTTAATGCCAAAAATTCAATATTTCGATGGAAAATCACATTCCCTCAGGACAGTTTCGTGGAATTAATTGATATAGTTTCTCAATAAACTGTTGGAATTGCTTGCCATTCCTCAAATACTCTTGCTATTAATTCTTTCTTACCCTTATGAGAATCGGTTTGTAGCTTTCGTTTTAAGAAAAGTTACACATTCTCAATAATATTAATATCAGGAAACTGACTAGGCCGTGGTAGTCGTCTTATGCTACAAATAAGGAATATCCTTGGGTATCAGACTTTATCGCATGATGGATTGTCCTGCTTAAAGACGAATAGAGTTTTGGAACATCCCAAAATCGGTTCTGTGCTTTGGATCAAATTATTTTGAAGAATTTCACTATAATAAAGAGCATTGACAGTCTGAGTCCACAGGACATCCATACCTACCGCCAATACACCACTAGAACATTGTCGAAACAGAATTGATAAATGTTGATGGAAAATAAACTACAATGTTGACCTCACTATTTCCTCTCCATCCTCTTTATGTTCCAGAATTATTGTTTAAAGAAAGTTTGCATTCGTCGCTGAAAACAACATCCTTCCATAATCCTCCCCTTCAAGACCTTGCTCAACGTCTTCCTCTAGCTTCTGTTGTTTAAAGAAACAAATGGCTTTTTGCATCTGGGACGGATTTTTAACCCATACTGCTGAAGAATTGGTCTTGGTGTTAACATGGTTGGCTTTTTCTTTGAAAACATTAAGTAAGATAAACAGAGCGAAAATAAGAAAAACAATTCTTTCGAGCTGAATTCTACAGGGCATGCTTATCTCGTTCGAAAAAATTTTTGGCCTGCCGCAAACTGCAACATCATTACTTTTATGGTAAGTTTTAAATACTTTATTGACTGCTGAGCTTCTGCAACAATTTTGTTGGTAATTTTTTCGAAGGAATAGCTTGGTTCTCATAATGTTTTAATAGCCACTCCATCTTCAAGCGAAATTTCCTTGTCATTACCATGTTGAAACTTTTATTAGTAAGTTCCTTCCTCTTTGATGTTTTCATATGGAAATTTTACAAATGTTTTCACGTATAATACGTAGCTTGAAAATAAACAATTCGGTTCACCTTGAAATGATGTGACGCGTACAAAGAAGGTTTACTTTTGTACTTCGCGCCAAAACCGTTTCCAGTTTGGACCTGTTAGTTGACACGTTTCTAAACTTTTGATAGGGTAGTGTATCTCTAACTAACCGATCTATCATCTTTACGGGTTGTAAAATACTTTTTTGTTAAATTTTGCTTCTTTATTTCAGTAAGTTTATCTAAAATGTAAAGAAGTTTTAAATTTCAATCGCTTCTGAAATTATAAAAAGTACATTGCCTTCACACCCATTGTCATTGTCTTGGCCTCTAAATGAGGTTCAGGCGCACTGATTTAATGGAGGTTTGTTTATTTGGAATTTTCAATCCATCGTTCAAAATCATCATTGAACACCGTAAACGTCGTTTTTCTCCATAAACACTGTAAGAACTATAAAACCGTAAGAACTACAAAAAACCCCAGAATAAATGTCGTTTAGTACAAATAATGTACACTCTTTCGTTTGCAGCTCGACACTTACAATTGTTTACTACGTAACGTTCGATTTTCGTTCCAAGAATTACATGTGTACTCAACTTTCATACATACATATATATATATATATATATATACAAGGAAAACAACAAAAGTAATTACAACTCACACGAATTTTAAAGAAATCTGCCTTTTCTTCCTTGGGTAAGTAGCTAAAGGTATTAACGAATCTTTTGCCACGACCAGCATTACTTCCGATGGAAGGTTCGATATTGCAATGTAAACTAGTAATTGAAAATAAAATTGAAAAAGATACCTAAAATGTCTTTCGTTCACTAAACCATTATAAAGTTCTATTGATTTTCAGGATAGAGTTCAGGTACACAACTCCATAATTCCCAAAGAGACCTATAGACTTTCTGTAGATTTCAATGTCCACGATTATCTCTTTATTTGTAGGTTTTGTTTGATATTAACTTCAAAATAAGAACCACTATTCCGTTTTATTTATTCAAAAAGGAAAACAACAAAGAAACAAATCGAATTTTTTATTACCTTGTTACTGAAATATTTCGTTGCAACTCGCAACTTCGTCAGTCAAATGCTTATTATATGGGATCAGTCTGGTACTTTTCGGTCAATAATATGTCAGAAAAAATGGTCTAGGGTCTTTTGAAAGATACGATCCTGATATTTCTGGCCGTGGACTATAGAAAAGCTAACTTCTTTATTTTTTCACTGAGAAGCCTCTGCGGCGTAAAAAATGCTAAGCTGACATATACAAGTAGACCTAATGATTTACTCAAGTTAAATGGAAATTAAAAAGTTAAAAAATTGAAGGAAGACAAATTAATTATACTTGCTGAAAAGAAAATTTTGATAACATCCCAGAAATTTTACGATCTATAAACCTGAAAGACACTAACTAATATTGGTCCAGGTGGGGCCAGTAACGTTTATTCTCCACCGTAAATGACGACAGGCTCTGTAGCACAGAAAATCAAACTTCCCCCCTGAAAGATACAATTATTTCATTTCCTGATGTAGAATCCATTAAATACCGTTGCAGGCGTACCAAATTTTTGCACTATTTTTTCTATGTAAATCCTCTCTCACAGCCCATTTTTTGCCACCATTCAAAATGTCGGCTGTAAGCAAATTAACCAACTCAAACGAGTTGGAAATCTAGCCTTATACCTTTAAATCATTATGCTAACCAGTTATCTCTGCAGGCAATTTTGAGATCAATAAGGCCAGTGCAGTAATAAATATTTCCATCAACGTTAGAGGATTACTCAAAGATTTCTGTAAGGAATGTATTTTTAATATTAGGGAAGTTAACAGGTCACTTATCTATAGCACGGTAATTATGTCTTATGTGTAGCGATGTAAAAAGAGTTTGCTCAGATGTAGAAGGTTCAACGAAATTCGATAATCATGCTGCTAACAAAGTTGAGAGTTGATGTTTTGTGCAACGGGTTAATGTTGTTAGGAACCTTGTTACTTAGCCTGTTTAATTGGTTTTGAGCAGCCACGCTATAGGATTTTGTAAACACGAGGGGGAATAAAAAGATCTTGATAGAATACTATTGTTGAAAGAGTTTTCAGAGTTTAAGCTAATTTCTTACCAAATTCAACTTTGATTTTGCTGTAAGATTTATCATTACGTAATTTTCATGAATTATACTTTATCTTGGAAAGGTTGCAGATTAGAAAAGAAATGAAATATGTATTTCTCCTTTTTATCGTGTTTCAGACTAGACCAATATACTGCCGTTCACTAATCTCTTTAAAACTTCCCTGGCCCAGAGCACAAGACCTCACACAAGCATAGACACACACACATAAATATTTCTAGCCTTTAGCTTTTTATTATTAAACAACTAGCAGAAGTACCCGGCGTTGCTCGGGTAAAAAAGTGCAATTTAGTAAGCTATTTCAAGCACGTAATGCTTTTTCCTGTTTTTGTTTCCATTAAATCAAATGTACAATATAAATTGACTGAAAATTTACATTAGAATGACTAAATGTTACTGAACTGAGATAATAGTAGAAATACACTTAATGCAGTTTAAACACAAATACTTAAACATGGTTTGCAAACAATGAACAACATAACAGAATACAGCAAAACGAACCTCAACGGGTCTGACTATTAATGGAAATTTAACAGTATTGATTTAGTTTTTTAGAACTTCTTGATAAACAATGTTTTTGGTTTTTCCCTCCTTCAGTGAGGATGAAAAGTCCACTCTCACTGCTGACTCCTGAACATCAAACATAAAGTTGACCATGAGAGAAACATGGTAAATACAGATTAAGTCCAACTACTTTCAATGACTGGCCTTGGGACTTATTAATAGCCATTGCAAAGCCGAGTCGAAGTGGCAATTGCACCCTCTTGAAATTAAATGGCATATCTGGCGGCATCTTGGGGATTCTTGGTATGAACACCTCTTTACCAGAAAAGTTTCCTGTTAAGATTGTTGCTTCAATAACATGAGAAATTAATTTCTTAACCACCAACGTAGTTCCATTGTAAAGTTTTGGGGGATCAATGCTTCTGAGAAGCATTACTGGAACCTCAATTTTAAGGAGAAGGTTGTGTGGTGGGATTCCAGGTGGTTGGAGTGAATTAAGAAATTCAATAGGATAATATACAGCCTCAATGTCATTCACAGCAGAATCAATGGAAAGGTCGGAAAGGCTCTCTGCTCTGCCAGGGATAATTTGTAGAAGTTCCAGGTTGACTTGGTTCACAGCATCATTTTTGGGTGCCAGGATAGATCGTTCATTCTGAAGACAAAATAGCCTCCAGCAACCTCAAATGACCTCGGAGGCCGGATATCTATAGCTATGTTCTGACCAGAGGCCACGATGTCATCCATGCAAAAAAATCAGCCGTTCGGCCTTGATGTGGCAACACACACACACACACACACGAATTCACAAGCTTAATTTTGTATATATAGATTGTAACCCCTTCTTCTACTGAGTACTGGGTTCGTTAAAGAGAAAGAAAACAACCAATCACCCTACTTGTTAAACTGGGTTCCCATTTTTTTCGTTTGACAGCATTTTTCCGTTTTATTTTCAAATCCTCCTCTCTTGGTTATTTAAACACACGAACTTTTGGCCAGGCACGGCAGTTCCATTTGCAAGTTCGAACACAACAGGTATGAGGCATTTTAACAGATAAATTTTCTAGCTTTAATCCAAACCAAAGAGGCAACATTCAAACAAAATATGGAGTACAGTGCATGAGATCATTCTAATCAAAATACTCAAGCACAACAGGAAACAGGTAGCTTTTGAAGTATTCCATCAATAGCTCCACTCTTGACATCACAACTATCTGCATAGCCTCATGAGTTTAGATCTTGGTTAATCCATCACTTAGTGTCATCTACTCAGGAATGGTAACCAGAAGAGATTAATGGGAAAGGAATGGATTGACTATTCCAGTACAGATCCGTGGTTCTGGGAAATCATTTCTGAGACATGTGTTGCATCTCCTTTAATGTGGAATGTGCAATAACTTACCAGCCATAGTTGATAACATTAGTGATAAAGTGGATTGTGATGCAAAAGCTTGCGGAAATGAAAACGAAGCACTAGTCAAAAACATTGAAATCGATGAGCATGAAAGTGACAATATGGTTTGCGATGTTCCAGTCCCACATAGACAATCTAGAAGTAATCGCCGATTGCTTGAAGAATTCAAAATCATGTCATGTCAGACTCTGAACACTTTGAGAATCTTAGGGCAATTTAGTTATAAATATTTGCCTTCTGGTATTGTTAGTATATTTTACATTCTGATGTAGATTGATTTGTTTATGTATTTATGATGTCATGTGACACGGAAGGACGTCATTTTTGAAAATTAGGACAAAAAGCCAAGGCTCGTTGCTCGTGCGAGGGTTGTTCTTAGCCAGGTGGATTCCGTTGTTGGTAGAAAGGATCTTATTAGAGAAACATACCACGATAAAGTCAGTTACATTTTTGTCTTATTAATTATGTCTTCACAGTCAGCTGTATCATGATAAATTGACATGCCTGACATTTATTTGGTCATAATTGATGTGCTATAGTTTTACTTCAGACTTAATAAAAACAAAAAGAAACTACTATCATGAAGTTCACTGCGAGTAAAAAAATTGAGATGACATGTGATTAATCCATGGTGGTAAACTGCATAAATCAAGCTCGGATATAGTCGACGTGAAAAACTGTTTTCTTAACATACAGGAAATTAATACTAGCTCCACGACAGAATTAGCAAGAAAGTCGATAACCAGTTGCTATTCTGTGATAGATATTTCAGAGTGACATTTTAATTCAACATGAATACATGCAAAAAATACCCAATATACTTGCAAACTACTAGCAAATAAAATAGCACAGGGGGGCAATTATAAACTAGTGTTGTTAAAATCACGAATATTTATGCAGAAAGTTGTATTTCACGTCAGCTACAAATAAACGAACGCTCAGCTCGCCAAAGAAATTAAATGAGCGAATTAAATGTGCTAAACGAGCTCCCAAAGCAGCAGCCTCTTCCAGGCTGCTGCTTTGGGGATTCTTTATTATTGGTGCAGTACAGAAAGGAGAATAGATATGCAGCCTGTAGTTTGAAGATTGAAGGGACTCGCTATTTCGAGTGATCATTATTTAATAGATTTTTCAGCTGACCAGTAACATATCCTGGTCATGTTATATATCTATAATATATCTGTTGAGGTAAACAAGTTTTTTCTCTTACCAATTTCTCAAATAGTAGACGAGTTTTTTCTTTGTCATTTTCGCTAGTGACTGCTTCAGATAAGCTTTAGCAATGTAAGAGTAGTTCCTCTGTTTGAAGTAGAAGCCTGGTATTGTTGATGTCATTGCAAATGCATCAGTTTGATTAACATATTTGCCAAGTTAGTTGCAATTATTATCTTAAATCGACATGTTTAAAGAAGGAAACCAACGTACATGCTGGAGTCAAGCTACTGCTCAGCACAGCCTTGACTGTACTTTACAAAATCGTAAGCCTTTGCTAAATTCTGAAACACAGGTCTACATATTGCAGACAAGGGTAATCTTTTATTGAGTTTACAGTTAATTTTGATTCTATTTATAGTAAAAGTACTGTGAAAAATCATAGTTTTTGGATTCCCTTCAGAATAGTAGCTTTGCATTGGGTATTCTACTGCCAACCTCGAGCTAGTGTCCAGGCCTATAACTCAGTAAGTGAGCCTTCCGATGGTGTCAAACAAGATGTCATTTCAAATTGCAAAAAGACATTTCTCTACTATTTTCCCGTCTACTTCGAAATGGATAACAAAACAGCAAAGCACTTACCCATTTACAGAAGGTGATAATTTACGAAATGTGACGAAAAGATTAAGGTAACACTAAAGGTGGTAATATTATTAATAACTTATTACCAAACTAAAGGTGGTAATAAAATATTTTACATACCGGTATGCATTCAAATATTTATATGGAAACTGTATACAACTGTGCTGCTACACGGATTTAAAGAGAAAAAAACACATATTAAATGGAAAACGAATATTTTTCAAATCAAAGTAATTCGAAAAAGCAGTGAAATATTTGACTTTATGCGTTTTCCTGCTGACAATTTCAAAATATATAGGATAAATATTAATCCCAAAATACGCATCACTGTCCTACTGATTATTTTATGACAAAATCGAAAATTTGAATTTTAATAATCTGTTTTTTTCGCTTGAATTTTGAATCCATAAACGTGCATATTTTCGGAATAAACATTTCTCTTATTTTCAGGTTTTCTACACAACTTAAAAATCAAATGTGATACGAAATACTTACATCCTCTAAGTGTCTTTAGGTATTTTAAATAAAAGGTAGAAAGACGTGGTTACCAACAAACTGACTCCTGAGCCTTAACCGAACTTGAATCAGAATGATAAAATCCAAGAACAGTGTCGGTCAAGGTCAGAATACCATAGATCCTGGTGCTGGCCATAACAATCGACCTAACAGAGGCTGGTTCATAACCTAACAAGATGAAATATCCAGGAAAAGGTCTAATTCGACAAATCATATTCTGAACGACTATTGTAAAGCAACTGAAAATTAGAAGCTGAAGATATTTAGTGTACTTGCGCAAAATAAAGCGTTAACATTTGCACTTCAAATATGGTGGTGCAGCTTTTACTTGAAGATGTATAGGAACACAGTGGCGGACCAGTCCTAATGATGCTTAAGTACTAGACAGATTTTCACACTAAAATTTCTGCATGCAATTTTCTGTTGGTATTAATATAAAACGTTGATGTCACTTTTTATTACTATTCTTTATCCCAAATGTTTGTTAATAGCAGCAAGCCATGTATCCCTCGTATATTCCATTAGGTTGTTACAGTGCCAAATAATATTTCACAGACATCGAAAAAAATACCACTAAGAAATCATGCTAAAGCATTAATATTTCTTTTGTTCATAAAGCCCTATAAGTTGGACGAAATAGGTTATATTCCGAGCACTAGTGTGTCCGCCTATTTGAAAAACTTTAACTTTTAAACCATTCGAAATTGTCCATTGGGCACTTTTTTTGCTGGAAGCACTAGTGAGATGTAAAAGTACAACGGGTAACATATTAAAAGTCTTAAAACATTAAAAATATCAACAATTTAAACTTGTATGTATTGCGTTTTGTACTAGCAGCACGTATTTATATTTAGTCCTGTATAAAAAATTCTGATATCCAGTTCTCACCGTATAGCATATTGTGTATTGTTGTTTGACAAGAAGATACTGACGTATCATAATAAAGCTCGAGACAATACGCAGCACTAGTCTTTATTTCTTTTATCAGTCTTTCATTTACAGAAAAGCCTACAGAGAATATAACGAGNAACGTTGATGTCACTTTTTATTACTATTCTTTATCCCAAATGTTTGTTAATAGCAGCAAGTCATGTATCCCTCGTATATTCCATTAGGTTGTTACAGTGCCAAATAATATTTCACAGACATCGAAAAAAATACCACTAAGAAATCATGCTAAAGCATTAATATTTCTTTTGTTCATAAAGCCCTATAAGTTGGACGAAATAGGTTATATTCCGAGCACTAGTGTGTCCGCCTATTTGAAAAACTTTAACTTTTAAACCATTCGAAACTGTCCATTGGGCACTTTTTTGGCTGGAAGCACTAGTGAGATGTAAAAGTACAACGGGTAACATATTAAAAGTCTTAAAACATTAAAAATATCAACAATTTAAACTTGTATGTATTGCGTTTTGTACTAGCAGCACGTATTTATATTTAGTCCTGTATAAAAAATTCTGATATCCAGTTCTCACCGTATAGCATATTGTGTATTGTTGTTTGACAAGAAGATACTGACGTATCATAATAAAGCTCGAGACAATACGCAGCACCAGTCTTTATTTCTTTTATCAGTCTTTCATTTACAGAAAAGCCTACAGAGAATATAACGAGTAATTTTGAAAAAAGCGTGACAAATTTTTTTCACAAAAACTATGTATGTAGAAGGGCGTTTCTACGAAATAGAAGCACGTGGTCAGGAACGTTCTCAAGATGATACGCCCCAGACCCCTTATTATTTTTGCACTCGGCACTTCAGCACCAGTAAGATTTTTTTCTCTGGATCCGCTTCTGGAATAAGCAATGAGTACTTAAGTGGAACAGGGGCAAAAATTAAGTAATTTCTCCTTCGTTCTCTGATTCTCAAGTGTACAAAATTAAAAATATGTATGGATCAAATTGGGTTTAAACCAGTGTCCATGGCAATCACTACCACGCGCTATACCAACTGAGCTATCGGGGTTTGTTCTTAACCAGAAGATTTTTTCTCAATCATATCTTACACTTGACCTTGGCATCCTTTCTTCACATCACTTTCGCTGGACATCACATCACATCAACTCGTTGTTCTGTAGGATGTTAAGCCTTTCATAGAACGATGACTTTGCTTCCAAAGTCAGATTAACAGATCCCAACATACATGGTGGTCATAGGAAGTATGAAAATAATAAAATATTGATAGAAAGGGTTTCCAGTATCATACTATTTTCATGATTCCAAATTGTAATACATATCGGAAACAAGAATGAAAATAGTCAGCAATTCTAAAACAGTAAAATAGATTACTGAACTAAATAAAATGTTCAAAATGCTTCGATAAAAACGAAACAAAATAAGACATCTAAGCAACGCAGTGAACTAAAGGAAATCCAGTCATGAGAACCATGATTGCATTGGCTTACTGTGGAGCGAAGTACAGATAGATACATTAAGTTAGGTACAGAAAATTATGAATGATTATGTAAAGAATGAAATAGATGCGGTATAGTCATCTTTAAAATATACTACTTAACCTTAAACAGGGAAATTAAAGTGGCTTGGAAATGTGACAGGAAATGAGAAAGAATTGAACAATACGATAATACATGGGCAAACAGAAAGTTATATGAATATTTCTTATTAGTTATTCATAAAGTCGAATCTTTTCTGTTCCATGCAAAGCCATTGTTGCCATTATCTAAGTATATGTTACTTTAATGTCTGGTGAATATTTACGTATCTTCACCTACGTATACATAAATATGTTAACTATACTGAAGGAATGGTCGAGCCAAAACAATGCAACAACCGAAATATATCTTAAATAATACTTTATACATTCTATGGACCTATAACCTTGTATTGAAATAGTACAGTTTAAATGCTATTTATAACCGAGTCCTATTTTTCCTTCATTTGGTCTAAGTAATACTTATATTTTGGTATACAATATGTACACATTGTTTTCAGAAGCCATGCATGGCTCTAGTTGTATGATGCTACTGCAAATGTTTCTGTCAATTCCCACTGTCTGATGAGTTTTTATCATCCTTTAAAAGCATGTTGGCAGTTGTTACTAAAGAAAATAGGTCTACAGTGGTCTTAGTCCGAGATATACTGCTTGCTCTCCATTTAAAAAAGTCATTTGGGGCTCGGCTTACAAATTCAAAACATTCCATGGGTCTTGGAATATCCTCAGCTGGACCTAAAATAAAAACCGGGTTTTAAATAAGATGTAAAAGATAGAAATTTTTAATTGCCTTTTTCTAATAAAAACAAATTCTTTTCCTTAGGGTCAAGAGCACAAAAGCTACTAATTTTTCAGCCCTTAGCAAAAACCAACAAACATTAAAATAACCTCTCAAGAATTGAATGTTAAAAGGGAAAGAGTGAATGTGTGCAAAAAGGGAGAGGTAGGGACAAGAGATAGGGATAGATAGATAGATAGATAGATAGATAGATAGATAGATAGATAGATAGTGGATAGGGTAAGAAAGTGAGCCAGAAAGGGTGGGTGAGGGTATGGGCATGGATAAGTGCAAAAATAAACGTCTTTCCATCATTTCCCTTGCTTGGTTATATATGTTACTTGTGTAAATTGGCAGAACTTAAACAAGTTTCTCGCTTTATAACAATTTCAGCTGGCTACCTACATAAAATTTTAAATAAAAATAATACTTAATGCTTTCAGTTCCTTTTATTGTTGATACTTGATAAAACCAAATATTAAAAAATAAAAAAAAGCTTTAAAAAAAGCTGATGAAATAGACAAATATTACAGTAATGGCTTTTCCAATTTAGACAACCATATAATAAAAACATATGTCCAAAATCGATCTTCAGTTAAAATAAAAAATTACTATCATGATCTGTGAGTGGCTAGTCAGTTTCCTAAGTTAGCACTTCAACATTACAATATCAACCAGGATAAAAAACCTCACTCTTATTCTAAATATAATTCTTTTAAAGTAAAATAAAATACAATACAAATGAATAATTAATTTAATTATAAAATTTACTGCTACTCATGACTGCTACTTCAAATCTAGTTCATACTGTTTAAGGTGAAATAAAATGTACCTGTAAAAAGCAATGACATTATTTAATGACTGGCATTATATTATACTCAATCTAAATAAAAATTGTCAGCACAATTCCTTACAAATATCTATATTTAGAAGCCTTGGTACTGTAATTTTAACACTTAGGGCAAAAACACTATTCTAAGGATTTCTTCTGTTAATACGTTTACTGTTACTGCTATTCACTACCAAGGGCAATATTTCATTTAAAATTTAATTTGGATGGTTAAGTATTTGTCAAAAAGATACTACTAACAAGCCATATTTTAAAAAAGAAGTCTCATTTATTGGTTGTACATTATCAACGCAATGTTAACTTGCTATTATTAAGGGAACAGATGCCTCAAATCCCATTTTTGATCTCTGGCAAATACAACAAAAGTTATTTAAAGGAATCATGGACCTCTGCAGTGAATATGCAAATTTAGAAAGGCAAGATTGAGCTCCTATGGCAGTAGTTACCATCTATGCAAACTACTGGCCAGACATTTTAAACCACTTTTGATGCCTGATGATGCTGTTGTTTCTAAATCTTTCAAATTGTAACTTGGTGTACCTTATCAGAAAATAGATTTTTTCTATTCAGGTAAAAAAACTGATAGAAATTTAGGCATTTGTTACTGACCAATAACACAAGCATGCATGCAAATTTTGACAGTCCTCACCTAGCCACCTATTCAACAATAATTCTTTAGTAATTTTGAAGTATTTAATAAAAATTCCATCATTTTTTTCTATTTCACATCTGGTTTAAACACTATGCAAAATTAGGTATAGATAGCCTTTACTGTGTATTACATAGTTCCCATCATGTTTTCCTGGAATACATACTATGAGAACTGATATTGCTAGGGAATACTGAAAAAAAAATTTTTACAATTGCTGAAAAATCCTACCTTATCCCAACTACATGAAATGGCAAAAAAAAATAAATTTATATTGCAACTAAGAAATTAGACATGATTTTTAAATAAAATGATTTCAAATAGCATCTTTGAATTCTTAAGTTTTTAGATTTTAGTGATTAGTTCCTCTAAATTTCTGCTATTCAATTTAGGTTCATTTTGCAGCATATTCAGTGTCTTACTATGTGCTAATAGTCTTATATCAGCCCTAAAGCAGTTTTTTGCTTCCTTTTCCCATTATGTTTTTCCTTTTTCCTTTTTGTCTATTAACCCCGAAGACCATGCTTGGTCTCATTCAAGCATGAAATACCAGTTTGAGGACTGGCGGGATATAGTCTTTCTCTCACGGGCAGGTGAAGCGCTCTTCAGCCTTGGATGGCAATCACCTAGAGATGGTGTCTCAATAAAAACACTGGTCCCCATTACCTTAATGGGTTGGTGTCAGGAAGGGCATC
>RDPX01000012.1:4219687-4241594 GCA_003991215.1 Morbakka virulenta
CTATTCAACCAGTACCACACAATGATGATGATCTACCAGTGCCCAGCACCTCTCAGCTGAAAGAAGAATCAGAATCATCCAGTGAAGCTGGTGACTCTCCAAAAGCTTCAGATCACGAAGCAAAACTTTCAGGTTCAAGCTCCGATGTGCACCTTATCACACAGCTTGAACTTAATGACCTCGCAAGGGATTTAATGCTGTCAAAGCAGCGCTCGGAAATCGTAGCTTCCAGGTTGAAGGAATGGAACATGCTTCACTCATCCACAAAAATAACAGCATACCGTACACGAAATGTAGAAATGACAAAGTTTTTCTCAATGACATACTCTATATGTCACTGCACCGATGTTGCTGGTGTAATGAGTGCTACGAACATTAGATATACCAAGAGTGAATGGAGACTATTCATAGATTCCATCGTAGCTAGCCTAAAAGCAGTTCTACTGCACAATGGAAATAAAAATCCAAGCATACCCATTGCATATGCTGTTGGCTTACTAGAGACATATCATACAATGCAAAAAGTATTAGGCCTCATCAAGTATACTGAACATGAATGGGCTATTTGTGGAGATTTCAAGGTCATTGGGCTGTTACTAGGTCTACAAAGCGGCTATACTAAACATAGCTGTTTTTTGTGTTTGTGGAACAGCCGTGCTGACGATGAACAATACCAACGAAAAAGCTGGCCAAAACGCAAGGAATTTCAGCTCGGAAAAGAGAATGTGAAATTTCTCCCACTTGTAAAGCCTGAAAATATCCTCCCTCCTCCATTGCATATCAAACTAGGGCTTATCAAGCAGTTTGTGAAGGCCATGGATAAACAAAGCTCAGGTTTTAAATTCCTTCAGGAGAAATTTACCAAGGTCAGTGAGGCAAAGTTGAAGGCTGGGGTTTTCATCATACCTCAAATTAGGGACCTCATAAATGACCCCGAATTCCCAAAACTCCTCTCTGAAAAGGAACAGGGAACTTGGAAATCTTTTCAAGTTGTGGTCCTTAACTTTCTTGGCAACAAAAAGTCAGATGACTACAAGAAGACTGTGGAAAACCTTTTGGACGACTTTCGAAGCATGGGCTGCCGAATGTCACTTAAGATGCACTATCTGCACTCTCATCTGGACTTCTTCCCAGAAAATATTGGTTCAGCCAGTGATGAACACGGGGAACATTTCCATCAGACCATTGCGACCATTACGCACCCCCATCAAGGTCGCTAGAACCCTGCGATGCTAGGAGACTATTGCTGGCTTCTGCAAAGGGAGTCAACAATTGCTCATCGCCGAAAGTCCTGCACATGTTTTGAACTCTAACTGTTTATTGAAGTTCTCTTATTGAACTATTAAATGCTTAGCTACAATGAGTTTTGTAATTGTATTTCATGATCGATTCTTTTAGTTCTATTGATGTGTTGTACACAAAGGCGACTAGAGTACTTTCCATATTTATACTTTCATAACAGTTGAATACTTGCACATTTTTGCTGTCTTTTCTTGTGAATTTTGTTTGTTTTTATAATATAATTTTGAGGAAAGATTCATTTGTTTTCGAAAATATAGTTAATATTTAGGAATAATGCTGAAAGCAGTTTGCATAGACACATATGACAGTCCTCAAGCTAGTGGATGGGAAAGCATGATCACATGACTATACACAATATTAGCCTGCCACACGAAAAAAGCCACATCACCACAAAATAAAAACTAAACGGTAGAATTGTTTTTCACACGCAGATTCGGAAGCAGCGCATCAAAATTACCCAGAAAATGTATCTGCCGTTCAAGTGAAAAATTTTTTTTTAATTTGTAGAGCAGTGTTATTTATCTATTGCTATAACAAAGTAGATCTAAAAATATAGGTCCGAAGACGATTCTTTATCAAATTAGAATTCTACCAATTAAAATTTCCAGTTATTGGACGTTCCGCTGTATATTCCTTGTGCTATTTCAAGTACCTATTTTACAAGTTGTACTAGGATAATTTCTTATATTATCAAATATATTTACAACATCATCATATTCGTTGAGTATGTTTATCAGTTTATCGACTTGTTCCAAAGCTTCCGCCTTCAAAGTAACTGTATCACTAGCAATGTATTCAACCCCTTTTGATTTGACAGAATAATTCGAATCGTTTTCAATGAGTTCAGCAACACCATCTACCTCTTTCTGATGGCACAGGAACTGTAAGAATGTGCATAACGAAAAAGGTATTAGAACAATCAGCTATTTAAATACCAAATTATTAAACTGGCAAACTTTAATAATCAAAAATGCTTGAAAAAACAAATATGAGCGGGGCGTGACCCTAAAAGAAGGTTACCGTAATTTAGTTAACCTTAAAAAGTTAATCGTAAGCCAAAAGATGATACTATTAGTAGAAGTTGAATTAACAGCTTCTAGTAAATTTAGGGGCACGAAAAGCACAAAGGTAGTAAACAATCTTGAAAAAAAGTTAATGAAAAAAAAACCAACATAAAAATTTCGAAACAAGATCCAAAAGAACTTATGTTATTAATACAGTTAAAATGTGTTGTATTGTAGTTTCAAAAAGCTGTTGTTTGTTCTTGTCTCATGCATAGCATTATGTTTATTTGCCAAGAAGGTATTATATTGAAAATCAAATTTCTTATAGACTCCATATACTACTCCTTGGGATCTATTCATGTGAGGGTCCGTTTACATAAATGAACTGTTAATTAGGGTTTATTCAAAGCAAATGTTCCCTGATGAAAAGCACATTCCAGGACCATAGAATTTACCTTGTGTAACATTATAAGGTCTTGTATGCCTGTTTATTAATTCTGTCCTCAGAAGAATAATCAATTTATCAACCAAACAGCTATTATATATCTGTAAATGGTATCAAAGGAAGAAGTGCTTCCTAGATCACTATCGTTAAACCTTGATTCTACAAAACCTTTACACAAGGTAAAAAGTGACCTTGTACCAGATAAAAAAACGTCCTCGGTGTTCATTTTTCTACCCATTCATAAAAAATAATGCCTAAAGTGTGGAAATATTACGAGTGCAATAGTCTTTACTAGCCAGTCATCCACAATCATACAAGAACTGCTGTAACAACAGGGAGGTGCAGGTCTTTTGGAGTGCCAAGTAAGTTGCTAATGACTATTGCCTACACCTCTGTTCATGATCCAGAAAGCAGCAGACACGGGTGCATGCTTGACTACCGCCTTGAGATCAGTGTACGGTGGGATCAAGCAGGCACTGGGTCTGACACAGAAGCGAACGGCCGCTTTGAAATTTTCCACTAGCACGGTAATTTAGGAACAGACACAGCAGGTGAAGGGCTAGTTAAATTAATACTTTGAGCTATAAGCAGGAGAAAACGCGATCACTTAAGACAACATGAATGAGACTTTTTGCCGGTCTGTGCTTAAATTGCTTGACAAAAAGCCTACCCTTAAAGAACTGGATGGAACTATAACCTACCTTGCCTCTGGCAAAGTACCTGGAAAAGGCGGAACCCAAAATGAGGTCTTAAAATTCTACAAAGAGTCGCTCATCAAGAAATCCTCCACCATTGTTTTGGATATGGGGGAGCAACACAGGAGGTGCTAACATTATCCCTTTCTACAAAAGCAAAGGTAACAGAAACGACTGTAATATCTACCGCAGGATCTTCCTACTCAGTAACATCCCAAAGCTTTCTCCTCCAGTTGCACTACTATGATTCCAAGTACGTTCAGAAAGAGTCTAACCTGAGTCACAGTGAGCATTCCGAGCTAGCAAGTTCATTATCAACATGATATTCTTCTTGGCCAGCAACGGGAAAATGTAGGAAGCAAAGATAGCCACTCTTTATAGCCCTTAAAGACCTGACGAAGGCTTTCGATCTTGCCAGCTAGGATGGCCTATTTAAGATACTTCAAAGTATTGGCTGTCTTCTTACCTTCCGACTATTTAGCATCATTAGATCTTTCTAAAAAGTCATGAAGTATATTGTGGTCGTTAATGGGTCAACAATAGTAGCATTTAGCAAATAGCATAGGGTGAAACAGGGTTGCGTTCTTGCAACCAGTCTATGTATAATCTTTTCTACCTTTTGCTGGAGCAATCGTTTGGCTGGGCTAAAGAAGACATCTACCTTCAGACCATGTCAGGGAAAAAGCCCTTTAACCTCTTTATACTTAAAGCTGGTCCGAAATTCACGTCAAAATCTCCGTGATTTCCTCTTTGAGGACAGCAGTAGTCACTGTTAAACTTGGCTGAGGCTCTTTAACAGCTCATGAATTCTTCAGTAAGCTCCAGACTCACTATAAGTCTACAGAAGGAGCAAATCATGGATAAGACATGGACTGCTTACCCAACATCACAATCTTGGACGTCTTTTCTTAATACTGAGCTTCACAAAAGTATTGGGAAAGTAGATACAACCATGTCCAGGCTCACTACGAGAAATCGGTCAAACAACAAACTGACAAATCACACCATGATCCACGTCTACAAGACCTGTGATCTGTATACTACCCTCTACTTACCACACGAGCTGTTTCTTATACACGGTCATTATCATCTGCCAGGGCAAGGTGGGCAACAACGCTGGATCGGGAAGAGCCAAGGTCCTCAGGAAGTTCACCCTGCTGAACCAAAGACGCATGCTTTGGCTTGGTCATGTAGTTCGCAAGGATAATGGTCGAATCCCCAAGGACCTCCTTTATGGAGAATATGTGCAGAAAAATGTCTTCTAGAAAGCTCCTAACTACGCAAGAGACATCTGCATGAAAGACTGGAAAGGCATTAACATGGAGCCGAACAGCTAGAAACTGGGTTAAGATCACTCGGCTTGAACACAGATAGTTTAGCTGGCACTGTCCATGTTCGAAAATACACTTATCTGGGGTAAAATGAACAAGGTAACATGGCATAGTGAACAAGAAGGAAAGATCACTTACAGAAAGACCGCGTCAGATATTATGTGCATCCAACGTGGGAGGAGCTGGCACTCCCATATCGGCCTATCCTATCACAGCCAACGTTGCTCTAGAATGACGACGCTGAGAGCAATAACATAGTCTTTCGAGACTGATGAATACCAAAAACCACCAACTGTCCACAAGGTTATTAATTATTATATTGGCGTGTGAAATTATGCCTACTATAAAACGTAATTTATGATCACGATTCACATACTTGCAAAAGCCGATTAATTCTAAGAAAATGTTTCTGTTTCAAGGTCAAAAAAATGCAAAATGAAAAAAAACAAAAACAACCGTCACTGACGATCATCTTTATAAAATTTCACTGTATAGACAACAAGAAGAGCAAGAGCAACACTACTGAAATGAAAAATGAAATTAAACCAACTTACATGAAATATTTTTCCACCACCCTCATCCAAACCAGGCAAAACTTCTTCGGCGTTAGCTGTGATAGCAGTCTCTTCGGCCTGCAAGAAAGGTTTACCATCAACATGTTTATCGATTTTATAAGACAATTATTTAGGTTGCCAATATGAAGGAAAACCATTGTAATCAATACATCAATTGTAAATATCTCTGAATTAAACTGGTTTTTTAAGAACCATTTTATATGGTTCTTGAAAACCAGTTAGAAAGGCTCTTGAAAAACCAGCAAAAACTAATAGGGCAAAACTTACGTTCAACATTTGGAACGTTCGTAATCATGGTACTCGATCACATCTTGATGTTCATACACTTGCGAACATGAGGAGAGATATCTTTAAAAATAAAAGATTAACTGAAGCTGAAATTATGAATATTCGGAAGAAGTTAGCTTTTGATGTTAATATGCATGGAAATAAAATGTTAATATGCATGGAAATAAAAGCTTGATAAAGAGATAGACGCCCTTGGAGGTGTCTGTTATTGTTGAAATTGAAAAGGGAAATTAAACTAAAAAGAAATTATTAATTATCACCTAACAATCTCTCGTCTATTAAGGAGTTTATCAAACAGTTGATCCAAAGAAAAGCTCGAAGAAAGCATTGATCCGTAAAGAGATTTAGATTTTTCAGACAAAATCAAGTCTAGTATCAACAAATGACTGGATGTTTAAATTAGTTAGCCAACACGACATCGGAAAAAAGAGCCACTCTATTTCAGAAGATAGTTCAATGTTTTTTGAGGAGCATGGCTTTGAAAGAGAAGTTGATGAAGATCTTCGATGTACTAAACCTCCAAACAAAGTTAAGCAACAAGCAAAAACTAAAGTCCATAAATGATTGCTGGGAATATAAACCATTACATGATCACTATCTTTTAAGAATGCGCTCCTCTGATATTGACCAACCAAAGATCCATCACTGGTTAAGAAGTGCAAGCTTGAAGGCTGAGACTGAAATTGTTTATTATAGCTGCGCAAGACCAGAGCTTTTACGCTCGGAATTTTCATACCAATATTTTCAAAATTGGGGCTGATCTGAACTCTAGATTATGCCGGAAGCTCCCAAAAACGATTGATCACATTGTATCAGGGTGTTCTGTCTTGGCCAACACTGAATACAACGTCAGACACGACTGAATTGGCCAATACATTCATTGAAAGTGATCTTAGTTCTACTCTTTACCATGCTCTAAAAACTGGTATGATCAAGAAATTCCTCCGGTGACTGAGAATGAGAATATCAATCACAATTCTTTGAGATTTCATTATCGAGACTGCCCGGGAAATGCTGGTAAACAAACTTGATATAATTGTTAAAGACCACAAAAATAAAACCTTCCTGATTATTGCAATGACCTATCCTAGTGATAAGAATACCTAGTGATAAGAGTTAGACAAAATGTCAAAATACAACGACCTTAGAATTGGGGTAGAAGGTATGTGGCATTTGGAAACAACCTTGGTACCAATAGTTACTAGAGCAATAAGTTTCAAAACTAAAGGGGCTGATTCTCATGTAAACAAAAAAAGGTCATCTTTCTCTTTTAAAATGCAATAGATTACCTTACATGGAATTGCTTGCATCTTACGAAAAGCAGTGTAAATCTAGATTTCCGATTAATTTGTTTCGTTTCTTACTTTCTTATCTTTCTTTTCGTTTTATTAATTTATAGACTGATTTATTGTTTCTGTGGAAATCTCAAAGACTAGAGTAAAAGTTTGAACAAATCTTGTTATTGCCTCAAAAATGCCTGGTTAGCATTCGGCTTGAATTGTATAGAAAAAGCAAAAAGTAGTAGTAGTAGTAGTAGTAGTAGTAGTAGTAGTAGTAGTAGTAGTAGTAGTAGTAGTAATAATAATAATAATAATAATAATAATAATAATAATAATAATATGCGTACAACCTGTCAACATCTGACTTTGGGTGATGCATTCTATTACATGCTAGTTGTTCCCTAATTTTTGTGTCTCATCGTTTAAGCTCATTCATATTCCAATTAATAACATTAAAACTATAAGTAACAATCAGTATTTCCAGTGTATTAATTCAAGTAATAAGATTTTTAAAATTCAGTTCTGTTTTCGTAATCGCCCTCACCCTTCTCAAACACTCTTTTCTAATTTTCTCCTTCACTGTTGTATGCTGTATGCCATCACCCTCATTCACTCCAAGATATTTGTACGTACTTTCCTGTTTAAATTCTTTTATCATTGTTACATCATCTAAAACAACATTCTCAATAGTAGTCAACTTTCCACTCACAAACGTCGCCTTCGCACATTTATCTGGCCCAAATTCCATTCCTATGTTATCACTACACGACTTAAGACTTTTCAGCAATCCTTCAACTTCGCCATCATTGCCAGCGTATAACTTTAAGTCATCCATATCAACCAGGTGGTTTATTTTCCTATTATTGATCTTGTATCCATAGCCTGTGTCGTTTAGGATTTTAGAAAGAGGAATAAGTGCAAGACAGAAAAGAAGAGGGAAGAGCGAGTCACCTTGAACGATTCCACATTTAATTTTCATGCCATTTGAAGTGAGGGTTCCATTACTGTGAGAGAGGGTAAGGTTTGTTTCCCAAAGAGTCATACTAGTTTTCAAAAATTAATGAGTACTGGAGAGGGTTTAAATATTTCTAAAGTTCTTAGTATCCAAGAGAGAGGTGCACTATCGAATGCCTTCTTATAGTCAATCCAGGCTGTACTTTAGATTTTATGTTTCGATTGGGCATTCTCTAAGATCATCTTGTTAATGAGCAACTGGTCTTTACATCCATAGGAGCCCTTGCGACAGCCCTTTTGTTCAAGAGGAAAAATATTTTGTTCGTCTAGGTGTTTATACCTTTTCTGTGTGAATAGAGGTTAAGAGCTTATAGGTAGTAGAAAGGCATGTAATAGGTCGATAATTTTTCGGGTTACTAGTATCTAAATTTTTTGCGAGGAGGTATGTAGTGCCTTGACATAGCCGTATTGGTGCTAGGTCAGGATCTATTGTAATTTTATTTAGATTTGCTGCTAATTTGGAGTGAGCATAGGTGAGTGCATTCAGCCAACAGTTAGGTAATTTATTCATTCCACGTGATTTCCACTTCTGTGAATTCTTAAGTGCTTCTTGAGACTTCTTCAATTCTAATATTCTCCCACTCTTGCTCTTGTAGTTCATCATTATCGTTCTCTAGCTTTCGTATCCATTCAGCGTCTTCGTTGTGTATTTTCTCACTTTCCCATATTGATTCCCAGAATTCTGTGACCTGTTCTGTTGTTACCTCTTTTACAGATATAGTATATTTGCCTATTTCGCGGTAAAGTTTCTTAACGTTGGTTTCAAATATTTTATTCTGTTTGAAAAATTTATTGCGTTTATCAAATCTGCGTAATCGTTGGGCTTTTATTAGCAGCTTTTGTTTCAATTCTTCCTTCATGCTGGGGACAAAAGTAATACGAATACACAATCCCGAAAAATAAATTTAGTTATATAAAAATCCATACATAGAACAATTCATAACAGGACCATCAATTTTAAGAAAATACATAACACTTCAGAACAGAAAAAAGTTTTGTTTAGATGCTCAGGGCTCTTCTTAAGATGTGAACTGTGCTATTCAACACGATCTTTTGGACTTCTTGAAGAGATGGTTTGCCTGGGATTTGGTCTTGAAAGTTTTGGGTACCCTTTTTTATAAGTCCTAAAGCTCCGACTATTACAGGTAAGGTTTTTGTTTTAAAGTGCCACATTTTCTCAACTTCAATTTCAAGATCTTTACACTCGCTAAGCTTTTCAAAAACCTTTGCTGAAATGTTCCTATCAGATGGCACACACATATCGATAAAGAAGCAGGTCTTATTTTTCTTATCTTTGATCACAATGTCAGGGCGATTTGTCTGCATTGTTCAATCTGTGTATAAAACTCCCTGATGATTGGGAAATCAAAGGCTTGAGAGGAGAGGGTTATAAATACTTTGAAATTCTCGAGGCTGATGTAGTCAATAGTACGGAAATGAAAGATAAGATATCGAAAGAATACAAAAGACGACTTAGAAAAATTCTTGAAACCAAACTGAATGGGGCAAATCTTAGCCAGGCCATCAACACATATGCTGTTTCAGTGATTAGATACTCGGCTGCTCTCATTGACCGGTCGGTAGAAGAAATAAAAAAGAACTACTAAATTGTTAACGATGCACAAGGCTTTCCACCCAAAAAGTGACGTTGAGCGGCTTTGCCTACCAAGAAAAGTAGGTGGCAGAGGACTATTGAGTGTCGAAGACACAATACTGCAGGCAAGGGCTAGTCTGAACACCTATGTCGAAGGTAGTAAAGACGATTTGATTATTGCTGCTAGGAGAGAGGGGCGACGGATGTCTACGAAAATGCTGGTACGTTTATGAAAAGGAGTAGTAGTGAAAGAACAAGCAAATGGAAAGAAAAACGTATCCTCTAATGAGGAAAAGTGGCTATGGTTGAAAGATGGATGTGTGAAACGTGAAACTGAATCTTTGATAATTGCAGCGCAAAATCAATCCATTACAACAAACCACATCAAAGCAACAATTGACAAAAGCCAAACAAACAACAAGTGAAGAATGTGCAATCAAAAGTCATGAGACGATCNTGACGTTGAGCGGCTTTGCCTACCAAGAAAAGTAGGTGGCAGAGGACTATTGAGTGTCGAAGACACAATACTGCAGGCATGGGCTAGTCTGAACACCTATGTCGAAGGTAGTAAAGACGATTTGATTATTGCTGCTAGGAGTGTGAGAGGGGCGACGGATGTCTACGAAAATGCTGGAACGTTTATGAAAAGGAGTAGTAGTGAAAGAACAAGCAAATGGAAAGAAAAACCGTTACACGGACAATTCGTAAGATAAACAGATGAGATTTCTAATGAGGAAAAGTGGCTGTGGTTGAAAGATGGATGTGTGAAACATGAAACTGAATCTTTGATAATTGCAGCGCAAAATCAATCCATTACAACAAACCACATCAAAGCAACAATTGACAAAAGCCAAAGAAACAACAAGTGAAGAATGTGCAATCAAAAGTCATGAGACGATCAGCCATATACTTTGCGAATGTCCTAAGCTTGCACAGAGTGAATATAAAAGGGGGCATGATTGGATTGGTCAAAGCATCCGCTGGAAAAACAGTCTTTCCTAAGTGGTATGATCACAATCCTCAGGCAGTAACTGAAAATGACAAATGCAAAATACTGTGGGACTTTAATATCCAAACTGATCACATCATTGAGGCACGCAGACCTGATATGATTGTTGTCGATAAAGACAACAAAAAGTGTACCATTATAGATTTTGCAGTACCTTACGATTCTAGAGTAAATGCAAAGGAACAGGAAAAAATTCTCAAATACATAGTAGGGAATCGAAGAAGCTGTGGGACCTTCCGGCAAAGGTGTCTCCGATCAGCATAGGAGCTCTGGGTACCCCATCAAAAAATATAAAAAAGTGGTTAGGAGAACTCGGGTTGAAAACCAGAATAGTCGAACTACAGAAAACTACGTTACTTCAGTCTTCAAGGTTACTTCGGAAAGTCCTTGAGGTTTGAGGAGTCTTGCTGACACTATGCCTCAAGAAACTCCACTAGCGATTTACGATCATAAATTAGTGTGCGACACCAACATAATAATAAATAATAACAATAAGGTCCAAATGAAGTTAATGAAAATGATGAAGTTGATCAAAATTCCAAAGCTGTAATATTATCCAAATGGCTCAAAATTGCAGAAACAGAAATGTCTGATCATAAATCTCTACCAAAGATCTAAAATCCCGAAAAGAACCAACTAAACATCTCATCAAGTAATGCTGCAATTAAGCAAATTCTTGATGAAAACGAAATGGATATTCCTTCCTTTAAAAATCTTCTGACTAACCGGCTTGGCAAGTCAAAATCCGAAAACAGATAAATGTGCTAAGATCAGACACAGAAATCTTATCGAGCATAGTTAGTTCTGACAAGCGAGTGAGAAAGTCTAAAACTAAAAAACTGAAATTCAAATATTATATCAAATATTATACGAGTGCCATTAATATGATTGTTGAAACAATCAAAGACACCATTCAGGCCAAATCGGCTCGAATTTGAGAAGCTTTAAGAAGAGATCAAGATTTTATAAGAATAACCCACCTCCACCAACCGTTCTATCAGTAAAAACCCAATCAAAGTTAACACTCCTCCAAATAAATATAAGTTTAAAAACTTTTGGGCAAAAATTTGGGCCGAGAAAAAACTCATGATGTTAATGCACCTCGGATTGAACCTAAAACTAAGGTGTTGGAAGAAGTTCAGGAGCAAACTTGGAACAATGTTTCTCTTGCGGATCTTCAGTCTGCTTTAGGCAAATCCAGCAAATGGAAAGATCCAGGAAAAATAAAGATTCCGAATTTTGGTTGAATTGTCTCCCTGCATCTCATAATAAGTTAATTACCTCGTATAATACCATTACACTCGAACCAAAAAATATCCCACCTTGGCTTATCAATGGAATCACTTACCTTCGCCCAAAAAGTGTTAGGTATGTCTCAGAACAATGAAAAAAATTCTCACTTCAGTTTTGACTGAATATACATATTATTTTCTAACTCACAATAAGCTAAAATAATAATAATAATAATAAAAAAAAAGGTTGTAAACGCAGTTCTTATGCTTATAAGGGACCAGCATTTGATAAACAAAATGATTCTTCAGGACTGCCATAACAATCACAAAAATCTCTCTGTAGCTTGGATTGATTAGAAAAAGGCCTTTGGTAGTATTCCTCAAAGCTGGATTAAAAAGTGTCTTGAAATGTATCACTTTTCTCCAATTATTAGAAATTTCCTTTCTCATAGCATTGGAAAACAACATTAATTCTGAATTCTGAGAACAGGTCTATAAATGCTGGTGATATAAACATCAATAGCAGTATCTTTCAAGGTGACTCATTATCGCCCATTCTGTTCTGTGTAGCTCTGTTTCCTTTAAGTACTCTCTTTAACGAGAGTGAAAGTGGGTATAAAATCTTTGATAAAATCATATACCATTTAGTATATATGGATGATCTCAAGCTGTTTGCTAAAAATGATTCCCAACTAGCTGGAAAAGTGAATTAAATGCCAGAAATGGTATTCATAAGATAAACTCATTAGCAATTCCTGTTGTCACTTATTGTTTTAATGTAATTGATTGGTCGACCGCAGAGTTTAAAAAGTTGACAAAAAAATTAAAAGCTTCTTACCATACATCGTATGCACCACCCTAAAGCTGATGTTGACCTTTTATACCTAGCTACGAAAGAGAGAGGGAGAGGCATGATTCAGTTGGAGCTTTCACTCATGACATCAACCATAGATATGTGTACATATCTTAAAAATAGTAAAGACTGGATGCTTAAAGTAGTAGTTAAACATGAAAGGCAGAAGAAACTTCTCTTCATTTCAAATGATGCTTCCAAGTTCCAAGACACGCTTAGAATTGAATCAATCAATTCGCAACCCGAGGTCTTGATAGGCAAACCCATTGAAATGGCAAGAAATGCAAAATCGAATGCAAAATCTAAAGGTCTGAAAATTCTTACTGAAAAATGAGGTAATAAAGCACTTCATGGTAAGTACCCTAATCACGCAGATGACAAAGATGTTAACAAATTTCAAACTCATCAGCTATTGGCTTTGTCTGGGCTGAAATCCGAAACAGGTTACATTATCGCAGCTCAAGATCAGTGTTTCAATACGAGAAATTTTCAAGCCAATGTCTTTAAAACTGGCGCTGATCCCTCTTGTAGAATATGTGATCAGCATAAGGAGACTATTAATCATATAGTGTCCGCTTGTCCCATACTGGCCCCAACATAATATCAGGCGCCATGACAGAGTCGGCCAATATATCAGCTGGATGTTATGTAAAGAGTTTGAACTCCCTCATGATAAATATTGGTGGCAGCATAAACCACTGTATAACAGAAAACAATTTTATCACAATACTCTGGGACTTCAGTATCCAAATTGACAGAAATATTCAGTCAAACCGACCATATATTGTCATTAAGAACCATCAAGATAAGATCTGTTCCCTCATACCTATGCGCCTTTCAGATGATAGTAATAATAGGATAAATTTCTATAGGCAAAACAAGATATTTGAAACAGATGCCAAAAAGTTCTATCGAGAAATTTGAAAAATGGATATTCTGGTAGAGGAAATACTATCGGAGCAACGGATCACCGAATTTTGGAATACCATCTGGGGTAATGAGAAAGGACACAATGAAAAGGTTGAATGGGTAAGTGACCTGGAAAGTAATTCTACTGACATATCTGAACAACAATGGGATGTTATAAGCGTCGATGAGATTTCCAAAGCGCTAAAAAACTCGCATAAATAGAAATCTCGTGGAGTAGACCAAGTTCCGAATTTCTGGTTAAACACTTTAAACTCTTCTCATTCTAAGCTGGCTTAGAATTTTAATAGATTGATGATGGAGCCAAATTCAACACCTAAATGGTTCAATCAAGGCACTACCTATTTACTTGCAGAACTAATGACACTGCAAACCCAAAAAACTACCGTCCCATTACCTGCTTGTCGCCCTCTATAAGTTGTTGACATCTATATTGTCTGAAAGAACACATACACACATGGAGGAAAATAACCTCTTTCCGATAGAGCAAAAGGGCTGCAAGAAAGGTTCCTATGGCTGCAAAGACCATCTTCTTATAAATAAAGTGATATTGGAAAGTGCGAAATCAAAACATCGAAACTTGAGTACTGCATGGATCGATTATAAGAAAGCCTTTGATAGTGTACCTCACTCATGGATATTGCGTTGTCTTGAACTGTTAAAAGTATACCCACCCTTATTAATTTTCTTAAAACATCTATGAAACTATGGGAAACCAATCGTCTTCTTTCTCGCTCTAATGGTGTCTTATCTTCCCTTGGTATGCGAATCAAATGTGCAATTTTTCAGGGTGACTCTCCATCTCACTTGCAATTTTGTATGGAGCTGATACCTTTATCTCGACTATTGAACGAAACAGCTTGTGGATATAAAATCGATAAAAGTAGAATAAAAAATCTCTTTTACATGGATGACCTGAAACTTTATGCTTGTAATGATGGAGAACTTGAAGGACTGTTAAAAACAGTAAAAGCATTTAGTGATTATATAGGAATGGAATTTGGGCTGGACAGATGTGCAAAAGCCACATTTAGGCGCGGAATGTTAGCACCAGCAACTTTGAACTTGATGACGACACAGTTATCATGAAACTCGACCAAAAGGGGACATACAAATACCTGGGAGTTAACGAAGGAGGTAGAATACAGCACTCACAAATGAAAGAGAAGATCAGAAAAGAATGTATACGCAGAGTTAGGTCGATCTTGAAAACAGAATTGAACTCGAAAAGTACAATAACAGCAATCAACATCCTAGTGATACCAGTAGTAACATATAGTTTTAACATCATCAATTGGAACCTTAGTGACCTCCAAAGACCAGACGCCAAAATTAGACAACAGTTTACTTGTCACAGGATGCACCACCCAAAATCGGACATAGACCGGTTATATGTTCCTAGGGTAACAGGAGGTAGAGGATTGATACAGTTAGAGCTCTCATATAAGAGTCCAATTGGTGAAATTGCATGAAAACTAAAAAAACTGCACTCTGTTGTCAAAGAATCCAAAAAATTTTCTCGAGAACTAAATCTTGAAATTGAAAACGACAATCTTACAACACCGACAAAGATTGCTAATAAAGCAAAGAAAAACGCTAAAAATTTAGGGTTAAAACCTCTCGAATCACGGTGGCAAGAAAAGCCCCTCCATGGACAGTTCGCAGCTCGGATAAAAAATGCTGATGTAGATTCCATTGCAAACCATCAGTGGCTCCGAAGCTGTAGACTGAAAGCGGAAACAGAAGGCTTTATTCTTGCCGCCCAGGATCAAAGCTTATTAACAAGAAATTATTAGGCAAATGTCTTGCACAATGGTGCAGACCCAAAATGTAGATTTTGCGAAGAAAAAGTTGAAACAATTGACCACCTTGTCTCTGGTTGCTCTATTTTAACTCCAGGGGAGTATAAAAACAGACACGACAGAGTTGGACAATACCTGCATTGGAAAATCTGCAACCACTTTTCTATAAACAATAACACTAACTGGTTTTTAACACCATCACGAAACTGTTACAGAGGGACATGATTTTACAGTTCTCTGGGACTTCCCAATCCATACTGACCGCACGATACAGGCCAACTGCCCTGATATAGTCATTAAGGGTAGGAAAAACCACACCTTCCTCCTCGTAGACATGAGCGTACCATCAGATAAAAATGTCTCCGCCACAGTGTTTGAAAAACTTGCAAGATATAAGGATCTTGAAGTTGAAATTGAAAAGATGTGGCACCTAAAAACTAGAACTGTACCTGTTGTGATAGGTGCTTTGGGCCTGATAAAGAACAGGACTAGTGAATACCTTAAGAAAATTCCAGGAAACCCTTCTCTTCATGAAATTCAAAAAGTAGTATTAAATAGCACAGCCCATGTACTACGAAGAGCGCCCTCTATCTAGAAATTGACGTCTTCACCACCTCACTTTTTTTTTATATATTTGTGTGTTGTAATTCATTGTGTAGTTGATGTTCGTGAGTTGTCCTGGATAATATCTTTATACCTTTGTATACTTCATTTATCGATTTTTTTAAACTGAATATTTTATTATTATTCCCTCTTTTTACAAAAAATAAACTTCCTATTTCACTCACCCTAGGTCACTGGTAGTGACCCGGTGTTTGATCTTACACAGTTCAAAGAGAAATGTTTTTCATAATAATAATACACCTTATTTAATCCTACATACCTTTTCCAACACTTCGTCTAAACCACTACTTTCTCTGTCGCTTTCCATTGTCTCTAGATCCTTGTTCGATACCCTTATCAACCCTAAGGGTGCAAATGACAGAGTGTATAATACATTTTACAGTGCATATGCAGCAAATGGCATACACAGCAATTTGTTTACTATGTTATTTACTTGCTCAGCGAACTTAGGAAAACTTACTACCTCAGAAAAAAATGCATCAAATTAGTGATCATCAAGTCCTGTAAATAAAAACTAGTTGTCCTACAGCAACAGCAACCCCACCATCCCCACCAAAGAAAAAAAATTATTTTTTAATATCTGATATTTACTATTGTTTCGGGCCCAAGTTATGTCTTGCCAGTCATTGCAACACACTGTAAAACATCACACAATGTGTCACTGGAAAAGGTCAGCTATTGTCATGTGGAATTGTTGTTAGTACATAATAGACCAGCAATATATTTCCTTCTCTTTACCAGTAGCTTTTAGTGTTTCCTACACGACCAATAGTATTTTACTACTATTTCCAAAAGTCGGCTTAAAATTCATCTATGAAAAGACATAATTGGTGAAAAAAATTCCTCTAAGCAGCTCACGCCCCACAGACAAAAGCATAGGCACAAACAGTGATACAAACAATTTGCTATAACCCTGATACTTTACAGTGTGCGCAGGTTAAAAAACATTGAATTAACTTTATATTACTATTTGGACCGACTGTTGAAAGTCTGGCGTATAACTTTGGGTATCCCTGCGGGTTTCTGCCAGTTTAAAAGGGTCATTCTGTACAATGGACTCGATAGCATCTAATTTTGAGGTGTGAATTTACCAACTGAGAAGACCAATTTAATCAAAATTGGTTAAAAAGTGGGGGGTTTTTTTAAAAATTCCTATTCAAATTCTAAAAAATTTGTTAGATATTTAACAGATGTGCTTACTTAAGCAGGTATTATATGTTGATAGTTGTACGCTTTGATGGTACAGTCTTCTTGAGCTGAGAGAGTGCTCTGATAAAAGACATATTAAAATTATCATTATGCTCTGAGGTTTTTTTTAATGGAGTAATGTGATAAACAATTCTTGTTTGTGCATTAAGAAATCATCTAGCATATTTTACCTCTCAGTCTCGGCTTGAGGAGACAGAGCATTTTCCTGCTATCAACCAATTTTTTACCATCAGAACAAAACCAAACTAAACCTATACTTGTCAATTACTTTGGTAATTTGTAAACATACTTTCAAAACCGATAAGATTTTCAGCGTACCACGTGGCAAAACACGAATCCAAAGATAACGTAGAAAGTACTCGGATGCATTTAATAATAAACAAAATTTTGTGCTCTTTGCGGCTTTAGCTATCAAAGCAAGTCACAGCTGGCGCTTCACTCACTATTGCTAATGCCCTTCTAACTTTGCAAAAGCTATATCAATGAGCCAGTAATTTTATCATTTGCACTGTAATGCCGTACATAAAAACTGTTTGTTACTTATTAGCACTTTTCTCTTACCAGGTGTTGTAGACGCAAGTTCCTTGGGGTCTCCAACAATATATTAGCTACCCCAAAGAGGCGTGTTTATATATATATATATATATATATATATATATATATATATGATTGATTGACAAAAATTAAAAATAACAAATATATTAAGACGTAACCTTTAAATATTACTCAAGTTATATAAACCTACATTCTCAATAATTTAATTTATTTATACAGTATTAAATAAAAAAATATTTATTTTCTCTAATTTAGTATTTAAATAACTTATTTCCATTTTTCGAAGGTATCAACTTAACACACTTTATTTAATAATAATTTTATCTATACATTAACAACCGACAGGTATAAAACCTTTGCAGTACACTACAACAATAATGTGTATCCATATTTTCACAGGTGAAATTAACTGTTACTTGCAATGAATGTGTGCGCGTGGATGCATTTTATGTCTGAAGGTGTAAATGTAATTGCATAAACCTAGATATGTTACGCGTATAAGAGTCAAAAAACGGTAATCAATAATATCATTATTCATTAAAAACATAGACAATACCTGGAAAAGGCCAATATATTGAACCAATACTAATAATACCTGAAATACCTTAAAAAGGTAAACTACACCATTGTCTGCCCTTGGCTTCTATTTGTGACCAGATCGAGCATGAGTAAACACCGAACTCGAAAGAAACCCTAAACCACGGTCATACTAATGCATTGGTTTGAAGAATACTCATTTTGAGCCATTGAAATTCTTCATGTTGTTAGCTCATAACAGTGTCTTTTGGTTGTCTTTTGAACATAATGGGGGTGGCGTAAGGTATCCAACTATTCCTGTTTATTTTGAAACAATTTGCAGTTGTACAGTTTAAGGCATGATTCAAATATTTAAGTGTTTTACGTTGGTAGCAGACCTCTCCTTTCGTGAGACTAAAACACTTAGGATCAATCGAATCAATAGAAATTGATAGAGACAAAGGGAACATTTTGTTACAGTCTGACAAAAAGTACACACCTTTCTCGCTGAAAGTAAATAAGACGGAGCCCTTTTCACTTATATTCCCTCTGAAAAAAGAATGTGAGAAAATAATATTTAAATAAATAATTAAATGTGTACCATAGCACGGTAAAAGGAAACGTACGTTTTTAAATAAACAACATACAGTAACAATGCAGTACAGTCAGCTGCTTTTTACTTCAGATGCTGATATCATAAAGGAGTCGATTTTAGCCAGCAACTCGTCGATGTCGTGTAATTTCGTGTTGTCCGGTTTACCTGTGTAAAAATAACTCGTAACTGGTAACATTGACATAAATAATGTAGGCGAACAATAACAGGCACAAACTAACTGCCGTTTGTCTACGTTCTAACTTCTTCGAGCTATTATTTTGAAGTGTTGTTTCAACAAAGTTTTTGGCACTATTTCGGTTTTCTTTTCAACCTCTTTATGAGACAATTCCTTTATTCTTCCTTTCACATTACGTTTTAAATTTGGTAGATCATAACTTACAAATATCTCATTGATACTTTCTCTGATTTTGCTTTCTAAAGCATTTCTTCATTTTTGTTCCTCCATCACTCACATCCTTTCAGGTCATTGGATAAAATCACATTCTTGTTCATAACTTGTTTCTTCCTCATGCGGGCAAAGTTAGGCTGGTCAATAATTTACTGTTGTCCAATACACCTTTCTATAAATATGCTAATTCTTCAGTTCAACAAACTTACTTGCTTTGGTACTGTTAATCATATATAATAGGTATTTGTATCTGTATACCTTCTTCTGCTTCATCGCCTTACCATCAGGTACAGTAATATCTTCAAAACCCATCATTGCAAAATTTTTGTATTTTTTGAAAATTGAGCATTCTGGCTGCATATACGATAGAGTCATAGTGTTAAGACACACACATGTATATATACATATATAGTTTGATCTGCAGATATGTCCTTTACTGCCCACAGCTCATCAGTGTAGAGTATAACCTCTGAATTGTTGTACTCCATACAAATCAATTGCTGTTGAGACAACAATGTGGGACATTGCTGGGCATCTGCACATTCAAAGCCAGATTTTTCTTGATGGCCAAAAATATATATCACTAGCAGGTACCTAACTATTATTTACTTATTCTATCATTTGTACTATGGAGCCCATGAAATCTTTACCAGCTCTGGAACAGAACCAGATAAATAAATAAGAAGTGTCAAAGAAATCAAGTCTGTAAATGATATTAACAATATAAATATATATCTAAAATGTACAATACCCATATTTTCTCAATATAGAGCGGACTTCATTCTTCGCTTTAATCTGGTTTGTTGTTAATAGCTCTACCAGCAGTCCACTACCACCAGGTCCTCTTACTTCAACAATTACTCTTTTCCTGGGTGTATTTTTATCCTTGATCAAAGAACATATGAAAATTCTTTTACTTTGCATATTTTTGTTTACATGAGTACAAAACAAACAAAATGACTCATTAAACAAAAAATAATGATCTAAATCTCATCTAATGATCTAAATTAATAGGTATACAAAAATCAGCAGAACATTAAAAAAATTATTCTTACAGTCATATACTCCAACAGTCTCATAAGAAAATCTTTCATCTGAAATCTTTGCACCTGACTGTCCACTTAATCTACAAAATGCCTGTCTTGCAAATGATCTATGAACAAATATCCACAAGTGAATAAAATGTATCCACAAAACCCTGACCCTGCTCTTTTATGATTAACAATGAGAAAGATGTAACGGTTTTTCAACTGTAACAAATAAAAAAACAAAAAAAAGGAAAACATCTACACACTTAATTTTAAAAACACTCCCTCTGAGCAAAAATATTCTATGAAATATACAAAATCTGGGATTCTGTTATTCCAGGGTAGGTTACAGGGACCTTGGATTACATATAAAAGGAACAAAAACCTATCAGCTTATTTGTAGGCATTGGGCACTTACTAATATTATTTTTCTTGTTGGAAGCCACTTGATATCAAGGCAGATTTTCCTCCCTTATTCATTTTTCTGTAGGGGTTGGCTCCCTTAGCCTTTTGCCATCCAAGGTCTGCAAGGCAGCATTATCATAACCCTGATAGGGGAGGCTAAGTGGGTGCAGTGCCTTGCCCAAGGGCAGCCCATGACTATGCAGGGCAGGGGCATCTATCCCCCCTGAGGTCTCCATGACCTGCATACCCAACTTATTATTATTATATTTTCTTTCTTTCTTTTTTGACTTGTAAGTTAAGATCAAACACCGGGCTACTACCAGTAGCCTAGGGTGAGTGAAATTGGAAGTTATTGTTTTCATTATTTTGAAATTTAAGTTATTCAGGAGAAAGGAACGAATAATATTTCTATCATGTAACAGGGCAATTCACGAACAATGAACTTCTTTATACTGCAGGCACAGGTACAAATAACAAGACTAATCACAAACATTGATTATGAATTTTCAACGTGACATACAGAAAGTAGACTAAACAAACAAAACGAAACAAAAACAAAACCAAACCAAAATCGATTCACTAAACAATCATTGCTAGAACTTCACGAACATTAAATATATTTTTAACACACAGAAAGGAAATGGTTTGGTTTCAAATGGTCTCCTTTACATACTCAATGCTCTTCTTAGTAGATGTGCCGTACTATTTAAAACTATCTTTTGTATCTCATATAAGGAGGGGGTTCCTGGGATTTTCTCTAACAATTGTTTTGTTCCCTTTTTTACCATGCCTAGTACACCTACCACAACTGGTATTGTGGTCGTTTTGAGGTGCCACATTTTTTGGATCTCTATCTCCAAATCTTTGTATTTGGAGAGTTTCTCAAACACTTTGGCAGATACATTTCTATCTGACGGCACACTCATGTCAATCAGGAGACAGGTGTTGTTTTTCTTGTCTTTGATCACAATGTCAGGTCGATTGGCCTGAATAGTGCGGTCAGTGTGAATTGGGAAATCCCACAAGATTGTGCAATTTTCTCCTTCTATTAATGGTTCAGGGTGGTATTCGTACCACTTAGAGGTATTGGTATCAATATCAAAGTGTTGGCAGATTTTCCAGTGAAGATACTGACCAACCCTGTTGTGTCAATTTTTGTACTCTACCGGTGTTAAGACAGAGCAGCCCGAGACTAGATGGTCAATCGTCTCTACT
>RDPX01000012.1:4258462-4291084 GCA_003991215.1 Morbakka virulenta
GGTGTGTTTCCTTAAAAGAATTATAATTTTTATAAAATTTCTCTACTGCTTGTTTGGTATAAGGATATTTTTCCCCAAAAGGTGGTGTTTCTTTTAATTGTTCTAATCTTAATTTCATTCGCGTCATTTTACCGTTTTTAAGTTTATTAAATCTTCTTAACTGAGGCTCGTTTAGTAAAATATCGGTTTCCAATTGGATATCATAATATTTTTGACGGGTTAAGTTGAGGGTGATATGAGGCGAGTTTTCTTTGAGAGCTTTTTCGATTTTTCTATATTGACGGATACTCAAGTATACAAGAGTTTTAGTAAAGTTAGTGTTTGTTGTGCGAGGCATTTTATATAAGGGTAAAATATTTTAATATAAAAACACTAAAAAAATATCTATGCAATAGACAGATCTGATATTAAAATGATTCGGACATTACGCGGCCCCTGCCTTAGAGGGGCCTGTTTTAGAGGGGTCTTGTGCCTACTGAGTAGATATTATATGCGCCAGAGAGGGCAATTGCGACTCGTAGGTGACAAGTGAGGAGCGTAGCGACTCGCGAGTCGCCGTAGCGAGTCGCAATTGCCCTCGCTGTCGCATATAATATCTACTAACATCCAGCCCCTTGGCAGAAGGGTTAAAATGCACCCCTCTTTTAATGATGAAAACCAGAAGTAATTGATACCGCATCGGCCGTCTCGCGGGTTAGCAAGGGTCGCGTCCCTCGGGGAGAAACCAGCCTGAGATCGGAAAATCTGCTACTGGAATGAAGTCCTCAACAAATGATCCACAAGGTAATCAGAACCAGATAATTCCTAATCCTGAACCTGTGGTGATACCGCGACCTCAGAAAGAAAAAAGAAGCAAATGGTGTACTAAGAATTATAAGAATCTTTTAAGAGCCTTTTACACCGCTCAACTAAGACCAAAACGAAATTGAACGGAACAAACCTATTTGTTATGGAAACAAATGTTTGGAGATGATTGGCGCGCTAATATTGATGCTAATAAGCTTGGGAATGTGAGAAGAGACACTATTAAAAATGAGAAGTTTTATGATGCACAAATCGAACAAGTTGGAGCAGAGATTTAGGATAAATGATATGTATGACGTAGAATCGGAAATAAATGAATATAACGTTGATAAATTGCGCAAGACATGTGTCAGAGTCGTTAAATTAACGAATGATGAAATAGAGAGTATGATAAATCATGTTAACAACCAGACGCATGATGAGAATTCAAATGAATTTATTAATGGGAACAAGGAGTAAATTGAAACAGCCCGTGAAAATATATTAATAGAGTTAAGCAAATATGAAAACATGCCAATGTCTGAAAGAGAACCTCTAGCTAAACTATCCTTGAACAAAATAACAAGAACTACAATTACATTCTATACCGTTGCTCTGAGATGTATTGTAGAAAACACTGATAAAGATATGACGTTGCTTAAAAATCTTATGTACTCTACTACCAAAGCAATAACCCTTCATACAGGTGTTAAAATTAAAACCAAAAAGAAGCCACATGTGAACAAACCATCAAAAATGGAAAGTGAAAATTCAGAAAGAAATTGATTTTCTGCGGGGAGAAATATCAGTATTAGATGAAATGTCAAAAGGTGTTGATGTTAAGACCAGGAAGAGTAGAAAGCTTAAAAAGAAGTACAATATTAATGATTTGATCTCTATTGTTACGGCAAAAGAAACACTTAAACAAAAAATGCAAGTAAAAACACAAAGACTACGGCGATTCTATAAAAGAAACAAATTTTACAGACAAAACAAGGTTTTTAAGACGGACGCAAAGAAGTTTTACAGAGAGCTAGGAAAAAGCAAGATTGAAGTTGAAGAGCCACCGAAGATAGAAGACATGAAAGAATTCTGTAAGAGTATAAGGGGTAATTAAACGAATTTTAACTCTGAAGCGGAATGGATAGGTAGAGAGGAAGAAGGATTGTCTGATGTTAATGAACAAGAATGGGAACCAATAACGATCAAAGAGCTCCAGTCTGCCACCAGGAAATCCCAAAAATTGAAATCCCAAGGACTCGACAAGATTTATAATTTTTGGCTGAATTCCTTAACAGAGTTACATGATTCTATCACAAAATCTTACAACAATCTGATGCAAAATCCTGAGATTATCCCTGACCTGCTTACTGAAGGGACAACATATTTATTGCCAAAGTTTGAAGAAACCCAATGCTCTAAAAACTACAGACCAATCACCTGCCTTACAACCACTTATAAGATTTTAACCTCTTTAATATCTGGAAGAGTATATAAGTTTCTTGAAAATAATTCAATCCTTTCAGAAGAACTAAAAGGATGTAAAAGGAATTCTTACGGATGTAAAGATCAATTGATGATTAATAGAATGTTGTTAGAAAACTGTAGGAGTAAAAAGAGAAATATGAGTAATGCATGGATAGACTACAGAAAGGCGTTTCATTGTGCTCCCTACGAATGGATACTGAAAAGTCTAAACATGTACAAAGTTTCTACATTCGCCACTCACTTTATTCGCAGTAGTATGTGTAAATGGCAAACACAGCTTTTTCTCAGCCACAAAAACGGCATGAGTGAAACTGATCTTATCAAAATTAAACGAGGTATCTTCCAGGTGGACTCTCTTTCCCCAGTTTTTTTGTATTTCCCTCATATCTCTTTCAAATGAACTTAATAACTCAGGCTCAGGTAATTCCATCTTCCACAAAATTATAAAGCACCTTTTTTCCATGGATGACCTGAAACTATTTGCAAAAAATGACCAACAGCTCGAAGTAACGGTTGAATCAACAAGAACAAAAAAATGGACATTCAATACCAAGGAGAACATGGTCATGAATATAACATCTAGCTATAACTACCTAGGTGTTCAGCTCGACCCTTCACTGACCATGCAAGAACACTTTGATTCAATCTGCAAAAAAGCATCTACACGTATACGTGTACTTAAAAGAATAAGACCTTTTATAACGAACATAGCCACCCTGAGAATCTACAAAGCGCTTATTGTTCCGATAATTACATATTGTTCGTTGACCAACTTCTACCATCAACCATCTAGAAAAAATTCAATAATGGTACTTGAAGCTCGTATTCGTAAGCTGACAAATGAAGAAGTTTCACCCATCAACAACATTTTTAAAAGAAAAATTTGTCTTACAGTATTCAAATGCATTAACGGACTTTTTCCAAACTTCGAAGATTACTTTGAACTCTTAAACCACGACAAAGGAACCAGAAACAGTAATAAACTTTTGAGAGTGCCAAAAGTGAAAATAGAAAGTACTAAAAAGTCTTTTTATTATAATGGGGTAGTAGTTTATAATGACTTACCATTATATATCAGAACAGAATCTAACTTTGGTTCTTTCTGTAAAAAGTTGGACCTATTTCTAAATTTGTAAATGTGTCTAAGAAAATTTACATCCAACTGCCTAGTGTTTCAAATGTCACACCTCTTCAGATGTTCATTATTTTCCTAGACACATCTTGACGAATTTTCACTCGCTTAACTTTTAACCACTGATTTCCAAACTTGCACAGTATTTATTTGTAAATTAATTGCCTTATTTCATTATTTTAATTGTATTATACTTTTGTTTTAATTTTTATACACAGGACTTATATGAAAAAGTTATATAAACTGATAAAATGCACCTGTTGAAATATTATCAAATAAAAATTATAATAATAAGGCTTACTTACAACTGTTATCTGCATGGAGTTCGGGCTTGATAAGTGTGCGAAGGCAACATTTATGAAAGGAAAACTGCGAGAAACTACTTCAATTAGCCTTCATATTGAAACCACTATCAAGGAACTAGACCCGGAGTCAAGCTAAAACTATTTGGGAGTGAATGAAGGAGGCGGAATAGAGCACGCGTCAATGAAAGAAAAAATCAGAAAAGAATATTATCGAAGGATAAGGCTGGTCCTTAAAACAGAGCTGAACTCAAAAAATCGAATAGAGGCCATCAACACCATAGCCCTACCAGTTGTACATTATAGTTTTAACATTATCAATTGGAATATATCTGATCAACAGCAAATGGGTAGAAAAACACGCAAACTATTAACATCGAAGAGGTCACTTCACCCGAAAGGTGATGTTGATCGTCTGTACTTACCTAGAAGGGAAGGAGGTCGTGGCCTTGTTCAGTTGGAACTTTGTAATAATACAACAACGATAGCGATGAAACATTATTTAAAATTCTCAAATGATTCGATGATGCAACTGGTTTTGCAACACGAATGTAGTAAAAAGCTTCACTCAGTATTTAAAGAAGCTACGAAATTTGAAAATAATTAGACCTGGAACCAATAGTAGAAGATAAAGACCTCCATGCAACAAAAGTAGCGAAAAAAGTGAAAGAACATGCAAAAGAGAAAGGTCAAAGCCAGCTAACAGAAAGATACAGTCAGAAGGCTCTACATGGTCAATAAGTAATACGAAGCCAAAACGCTGATGTCGATCAACAAGCAACCCATCAGTGGCTGAGGAGTGCAGTATTGAAAGCAGAAATTGAAGGATTTATCACAGCTGCGCAAGACGAAAGGACCTTCACGCGAAACTATCAAGGGAACATCTTAAAAATTAGTGCAGACCCGAGATGCCGCTTCTGTGACAAATTTATTGAAACAGTAGATCACCTAGTGTCTGGATGCCCTGTCTTAACCCCCAGTGATTATGTCAAAAGACATGATAGAATCGGACAATATCTACACTCAGGTATTTGCAAACACTATGGTATTGACACCCACCAGAACTGGTATGAACACCACCCCCCATCAGTAATTGAAGCCCAAAATGTTACAATCCTGTAGGACTTCCTAGTTAATACGGACAAAACAATTCAAGCCAATCGCCCAAGCATTATTGTGAAAGATCACACAGATAAGACCTGCCTTTTGATAGATATGGGTGTTCCATCAGACAAAAATATAGCTGTGAAGGAGTTTGACAAGCTAAGTAAATATAAGGAACTCAAAATAGAGATTGAGAAAATGTGGAACCTCAAAGCAATGACCGCCCCTGTCATCGTAGACGCCCTAGGCATGATAAAGAAAGGTACTCAAAAGTTTGTCGAAAAATTACCAGGCGAACATAGCCTCCACGAGATCCAAAAAATAGTTTTAACCAGTACTGCTCACATTCTGCGAAAGTGTTTTTCCACTTAAAGATTTTTTTGTTTATATTTTTTTCACTCATACTTTTATATAAAATAATAATTACTTATCAATTACTTAATTACTTATATATCAGCATTAAATTAAAAAATAAATTTCACAGGCGAAATAATTTCATTTTCTATCAATTTAATTAAATTATTTTTCTACATATGCGTATTTTTTTATATACGAATCTATAATTTTTTTGACCTAAATTTCGTGTGTGTGTGTGTGTGTGTCTTACTCTAAAACCTTTGCTCGCCTTAGGTCACCGGGGTGACCTGGTAAGCAATTGTATAAATATGCAAGATAAGGAAATATGATGATGATGATGATGATGATAATAATAATAAAAATAATAACAATAATAATAATAATAATAATAATAATAATAATAATAATAATAATAATAAAATCAGCGATAATGGTAATAATAAATTCAATGTATCCTTGAGACATTATTAGAACGATAGCGATGAGACACTTCTGGCTTTTCTCACAATATCAAAGAAGAACCCAAATAATTTAGTACTACTATTTCATCCATCAAAGTTTGGAAAACAAAAAATGCAAACTACAGCAATTTGTCGTTTTAAGATAAGCCAAAAACAAACCGTGTCCTGCAAATTTAAGCTTTTCGAGCCAATATATTTTTCANCTCTAAAACCTTTGCTCGCCTTAGGTCACCGGGGTGACCTGGTAAGCAATTGTATAAATATGCAAGATAAGGAAATATGATGATGATGATGATGATGATAATAATAATAATAACAATAATAATAATAATAATAAAAATAATAAAAACAGCGATAATGGTAATAATAAATTCAATGTATCCTTGAGACATTATTAGAACGATAGCGATGAGACACTTCTGGCTTTTCTCACAATATCAAAATGCTTGAAGAACCCAAATAATTTAGTACTACTATTTCATCCATCAAAGTTTGGAAAACAAAAAATGCAAACTACAGCAATTTGTCGTTTTAAGATAAGCCAAAAACAAACCGTGTCCTGCAAATTTAAGCTTTTCGAGCCAATATATTTTTCAGAAAACCATAATCAATTCCCCCCAAAAATGTCTTGAGTAAATACTGGCTACTCAGTTAATGACCCCCATTCCCTTGGTTTTAAAAGATGAACAATATTAGTTCTTACAAGTTCATCTTTTACTTGTTGCTTCTCCAGTTTTAGTTGAACATCAAAATATAAAAGAGCTCGTTTGACATTTACCTTGTCTGAAATGTACTCTTTCAGGACTGAAGAAAAATTCAAGGAAAGGTCTTGTGCACCCTCAGATTGATTCAGGAAACATTAATTTCGAAATTGCAAGGGTTCCCAGAATGACTACATTTTTGAGATAATAGCGTCTGTTGTCAGTTACAACAAATCCTAAAAAATGCCCCTAGATTCTCAAACTATTTGCAAATAAGACATTAATGTACCACATAGTTTTGCAACTGTTTATTTTAGTTGGCTTTCTCCATCATTGAGAAAATTTCTTCATTTCTCGTCAAAATCATCCAAAAGTAAAACAATCTTCCACAGTTGTTTGATATTACAGCGTCTTCTGTTGGGTTATTATCCTGCTTTTAATTTCTGAATTAAATTATGTTTCTGTATCCTTTCTAAAAGTAGCTTTAATTTTGTCACAGGCTTCTGTGATTGCTCCTGATAGTGCATCTGCTATTTCTGTTCCTGCATTACCGTTTGTTCACAAACTAATAATAAAGTGTCGCTATTTCCCTTTATCAATTTTATCATAATTATTTGTTTCCTGACTGATGCCCTGGCACTAGCAGACTGTAGCCACACCCGAAACAAAAGTAATAATGAATCAAAGGACTTAAAAGTCTTACATCTTGCTTCATTCAAAGGTTATTGTTTACTGGTATGGTTCTGCTGCGCCACTGAACGAATAAACTTCTACTTTGGTCTATTTTCGAGGAGTTTTGGAATTTGTAGTCATACAGAAGTCAACCAAATAGCACTCTATCAGTGTCTCAATCAAGGTCACTTTCAAGAGGTACCAGTAAATTTCTCAAAATTAACTATGATTCAATCTCATGGTCAATTTGTTTAATGTACTTTACATGTGACGGAAAAATTGACCCGACTAAAACGGAAGAAAATGTCAGCATTGTTCACCTGCTATTTCATTAGCATTAAATGGAATTATGTTTGAAGATAGATATACACCTTTCCTTTGCGCACGTATATTAATAAAGGGTCTTTTTCCTCCCTATCTTTAAATAGTTGCCGTTTAGGTTCCAGTTGTTGAGAGGAAGTATCCGACACCTACGGGACAGCTTGCACTCTTGCAAAATTTGTATCACAAGATAAAACAATACTAAGTAGGCAACTCATCAAGACATCCATTCCAATCTCCAAGTTCTAATCATTAAAAACATGACCCAAAATACAAGTAACGTCAAGACCACTTTTTCAGCACCTACGAAAATAAACTCAAGCAAATTGGAAAATAAAAAATGACGATAAACTGTCTTCTGTTCCTTCAGCAGGAAAAATATTCTTAAACCAGTCAGTTCTTTCGTACGTGTTCCATCAATTGTCTGCTGCTAACAGGAAAAGCTGTATACGTTTCTACGTTGTGTAGTTTAGTCCCTTGTTTTACATTTCCGAGATCGGTATGCAGCACACTGAGAAAGTTAGTTTGACAGGATTCTCCAAAACCTTTGTATTTGTATGTTCTTGTTGCCCACATTTTATGGTTCTTTCTGCTATTGTTTTTGAAGACATTTATTGTACCTGGCCAAACCATCTTGGTTGAGGTACACTAGGGTCTGGTGCTTCTTACCTCAGTCACCTTCTTTTTATACCTAATAACTGGCTAACGACATTCTGCAGTAGGATCAATAAATTTGCTGTAAAAAACATTAAGCTCTCACAGAACTTCTTTTGGAGCTGTCTTGTCTATTGCACAGTACCAAGGAGAGCCACGAAAAACGCACAGGTTTTTGTGAAGAATCAGAATCATCAACATCATTACCATCATCATTTTCACTGGTGCTTGTCCGAGAAAGCCTCGTTCGAGCAGTTCAAGATCTTATTTGGTCACCAGATTTGCCATCTTCCGTATTCAGGGAACCCAAGTAACTGAAATTTGCCACTTGTTCTATACTTGTATAATCGGGACAGTTAACCATATTACCTCTCTTCCTTGCTGTTTTTACCTTGAGCTTTTGTTACCTTTCATCCCAATTGTCAATGCTGTGTTTTTTTTCAACCTATTTATCACCTTTTGAAATCCACTTTCTTTCCCATCTAATATAGATTCTTCATCTGCAAATAGCACATCTCTTGAGAGCTATCGACCTACCAACACATCCTTTTCAGACACTTTAGTAGCACGAATAGCCACTCCATTTATATAATTCGAAGAATGAAGCATAAAAAAAGCATCTTTGACTAACTCTTCAGTACTAATTAAAATAATATGTCAACTGCTAGCACAAGTACAATATAAAGGAATCCTTTTTGGTGTCGAATGTCATTGAGAAATTTGTAAAAAATTTGAGCTCTCCCGAAGCAAAGGTGTACCCATTCCACCCGTAGCAGCGTGCAGGCTATTTCAAAAAACTGCATCAGAAAAATATTTAACATGCCCTGTTCATCAATTTTGTGTACAATGCAATACGTAGCATTTCACTTTGTTAACGTATATGTGAGGTAATATTTGAGTCTAGTTCTTATAAATTTTGTTACCAGTGTTTTAAATGTTCTTCACCTCGAGCAGCTGGTCTCTTTTAGGAAATGAATGAAGTATGAGTAAGGAATAACACATTTGATCTCATTCCGAATATCAGAAAAAATTCTTGCTTAACGTGGCAGAAATAACTGTCATCGTAAAATGCAAATGTATCTTAAGTGTATGGGCCGCTTTGCACATCTTAAGGATTTGTGCGCACAGCGCATGTCATATCCTAATGTTTGGCTCGCACACGTGGTGTCACTTTATGACTATGCTATGGATTATGAGCCAAGATGGTGATAGTTCATTCAACGAGTACTACTTTTGACGCAGTTAGCATTAGTGTCTTGATCAGGTGCAGAAAAAACCCGGAAACCAAAAAAATTTGGGATTCCATTACAGGAATTAAACTAATGAAGTCTGTTACTTTACCCCTAGTTTTATTAATTTTTTTTTACTTGGTGTTGGCAGGCTTTTGTTGTCTCGCTTGCTTTTGTTCCTAATTTGCATTCCTTACTTTGCTAAAAAGGATACATGTCATTTAAACAAAAAACTGTCAGCATCATAAATTACATCACGTAGTCATTCATAACTCTTAAAATTCTTAATTCAAAGGCATTAAGTGTAATGTATTTCCTAAAAGAATTTTAAAAGGAAGCTAAACAATTATTTTACAAATATGATGGATTTAACGAGTAAGAAAACAAGTCCACTTAAAAAAATAATAAGTGGAGAAAATAAAAGATGACCATTGATAAACTAAAACTAAAAATGATCATCAAAAACTTGATATTCCGTTCCAAATTACCTGTTTCTTAATTTTAACTTTTACAGCAACCACCAAAATTCGGAAATCAAGTTGAGACGCCAATTGCCGGCTTACTTCAAGTATTGAAATGTTAATTCAACCAAGTAACGGTGAACAAAATACTCTTCAAAATATAGTCAAAATATGATACATGGTTAAATGATTTATTCAACCATGTTGGGATGCCGGAACTATAAGGTAATATACATGCAGCCTGGTCAACAACCGATCTCTCTTTACTGTGTATTAAATATGAACTTAAAAATATATTTATTACCAGTTTGCCGGCAGCACAACTTGAGTCTTTCTTGAAATGGTCCAACTTGCATAAAACGCAGGGAGAGAGTAGATTTTAACCTGCTAATATTTTTTATTCAGGGTGTTAGAATGATTTAATTTTCAAATTGGTTAATACACCAAGACCACAAAAATCACACGGGGCCAAAAATTGCACCTGAACCGAGGCAGCTCACTTGTATCTGAATGGTAGTTTAGTCTGAATAATTAATAACAACAACAAAAATGTCACCAGTTGACAATGCAATGTATTATTAAATAAAATACAGGCTTTATTGAATCATTGAGTACTTGGCATTTATTTTATATGCCTATATAACTAAATTTCCATAAAAAAAGCTATTCACTTAACACAGCAGTATTAAAGCTTTACATTTGGTCAGTAATAAACAGTAACTAACACTTAAGAAAACGTAAGGGTTTAAAAATACCCTGTTTTTCATGTTTTATGAATACCAGTGCATGTTTTCCTAATTTTATCCAATACCTTATGCCCTTGGTCGAAGCAACTGGGTGAATTGTAGCTGTACCAGTGTAACCAACTCGTTTACTGGTATTCTCATTTAAAACATTTAAAACGCCAACAAAACAAGGTCTGTTGAATTAAAAATTGAAAAGCCATGTGTTCGGATGGCAGTAACTTTAGGAGTTCTAGTTCTACATTAGATAGATTCACTTCAAAGCTGGTTTCATGTCAAAAAAACCAATGAACACAATGTACGAACTGATTCCAACAACAACGGAACTGGAAAGACAATACAACGGCATTCAAAGCCAACTGCATTGTTAAACTGGATTTCATAAAGTAAAACATTGTATAAATATAAAAAACATACAATTGAATAATGAACGGTAAAAGAGTTATTGTTTTAATTGTCCTCCATAAAACATTTTCAAACACAACAATCAAATGCACGACATAAAAATGTAAACGGAATTAAAATCAAAAGCACATCAACTCTACGCTCGCTTCCCGTTTCGACTTGCGTGAGATACATAATGTAAAGAAAGCCTTAATCTGTACAAGTTACAAAGGAACTGACTCCAATACTAGAGCCAAAAACACCACTAGTTCTAATAAATAGTAAGTTCCACTAAAAATGACATCCATTTTGGCTGTACTTGCCATTCACCTAACTTTCAACGCCGCTCACTCGGTGGTAGACTCTATTTGTGGAGGCCTGACTCCAAATCACCCGAAAGCTAACTGTAATATTCTAGCTTTCTGATACCATTAATCTAATAGCAAGAAATTAGATTAAACTATCAAGCTATCTTTTCTTTTCAAGTAACGTATCATCAGCGTCATCAGGTTCCTTCTTTCTAATTTGCTTCCTTTGGGAACGATTAAAAAAGCCAACCTGTGAGAATACAAAAATAAAAATCGTTCTCAGAATGGCACAATTCTCCTTCTTGTTAACCTCTAATAAGAAAATAATTCTTTTAACCCTTAAACATTTCGTAATACCATTACTGTATTTCCCAGGAAAAACTGTTTTCAGCCACATTCTTGGAATATGTAGCCTCTCACCCGGGACAATCAACAGAACAAAGTCAAGGAAGCAAACGCCATCAATAGCTTCGGTTGCAATGAATAAAAACCAGAAGATTTGATTTAGAATTTCACAAAAAACCGTCTCAACAAGGGTATTACAATTCAGTCAAGCAGGCCACAGTCCTTTAACCTGCATATTGCAAATCGGTTAGAATTAGGTGTGGGAGACGTACGGGGAGTTTAGGTTTCATGAAACAGAGTTGTAAAAATACTGACACGATAACCTTAAATGGTGCCAATATGTGGCTAATGCGAGTACAAAAACACTCATAACAACGGCCAAAGTGTTCATTTGGGTTCATACATGGAGGGGCTGGGGTCATTCCCAAGAAATGTTCATAAAAGGTATGTTCTGTGCTGTATTGTAGATGTACCTAAGAAAATTTTCAGCACGAGTTCGAGTATTGAAAAACACTGACTTTTTTGCCTGTGTAATATGTTGGGGAAAAACCAACAATGATTTATCCAATCAAGTGCATGACTCGGGATATTATAGCCTCACCGTTACTACACTGTCACTACAATGATGATCATTAATGGCTTCCTTTATTCTTTCTTTGCAGGTTTACGGCAAGATCATTCACTTGTAAACCAGAAAAATGTTTGTGGCCCAAGGTACTACTGACTGGAATAAAATATGAAATTAACAAATATATTTATAGGGAACCCCCCTCCCACACATATGTGGAATTATTGATTTGCTGGTATACATTATACATCAAGAGTACACAATATTAAAATTAATCAAGAACAATAAAGCTGCTTTAGAAACTCCACAGTCAATGTAATCCTGTGTTTCTGATTCCTTATTTAATTCTATTTCATGTATGTATGTATGTATGTATGTATGTATGTATGTATGTATGTATGTATGTATGTATGTATGTATGTATGTATGTATGTATGTATGTATGTGTTTATATGTGTATGTACTTCTCTCACTGATGTTGTCAATTCATACTTCACACCTTACATCAAGGAGAAACACATGTAGGTCTGGTTGAGAGGTTGAATCACATCCTTTTTGAACATTCATCAGGCTGGAGCAATTCTTTGTGGCCGATAGAGTCTAAATATTCTGAATATGTATTTTCAAAGAAAAAACAAGTTACTAATCTTTTCCCAATAGCCTTCAAAAATACAAAAAGTGCAGAGGGATGCAAAGAACCAGATGACATTGGCCTCTGCAGCAGCCTTTAGAACCCTTCAGAAGCTAATTGTGCTTTGAGTATCGCTGTATGAATGAAAGGCAACAGCCTGAACTGTGTTAGCAATCTATTCAACAGTATAACCACGCATGGGTGGGCTTACAGACACACTGTTACAATTTTCACACTTCAAAATTATTCCAGTTAGGAACAGTGGCTTAATGGTTAGCGCAGTTGCATGTAACCAAAAGGTTCGGGGTTCGATTCCCCGGCCGGGCGAAAAAATATGGAACTTTACAAAAGAAAAAAATATATTGGTTGGTGTAACGAAGGGCATCCGGCCAAGATACTCACTGCTTAAACAAAAGTCCCTATGAAGGGCACCATCAAAGCCCCAGTTACTGGGGAAAATGACGTTAAGACAAATTAATTCAGTTCATCCATATCCATTCCAACTATACATAACACTTCCCAGCATCAGCAGCAATAAATAAAACAGTTTTAATCTACTACTCTGATTCAAAAACCAGAGGATGCAATAACGAAGTTCATTGTTGCCTATATGTACACCACCAAAAGTACCTTCCTGGCCAGCGTAACAAGGTCAAACCACCAGCGCATGTCAAGTAACTACAGAATGTTTGCCACACGGCCAGGAAAGGAACCAACATGAACAAAAGCACTGAGTGACGTCCAACGCTCGTGCAATCGTGCAACCATCTATTACTACATGTTCGGGTGGAGCAGACGTGGTTGTTCTCGATCTTTAGTATACCAAGACAAAATAAGATTTAAAAAATATATTTTGTAACTAAAAAAGGCTTGTTGTTAACGTATATTATTGAAATGTAATATGCGTAACAGTAAAAAATATCCAGTTCGGTCTACAGATATTTTCACTTCACTTTTCTACAGTCCCAAATTCTCACGTGTTATTTATGTATAAATAAAAGGAAAACCTCTTTACACTGAATGATGAAAGTCTGAGAGGGTTTCCTGATGCATAAATTTTAGTGGCACAAATCTCCACAAATCCCAAACCAAATGCCATAGTGCATTATTCATTAAAACCTTCACCCACCAAGTTTCCGAATAAAGATATTTCGAATACTTGACAAAATTGAACTATTTAAACCCATTAAAAACAACCTAACAAGAACAAGAATAACAACCAGCAAGCAAATTAAAAGCAGCATATGGTCACATGACAAAGGAACTCTTGTTCTGGCACGCCATTTAAAATCTTTTTATGGTAACGTGCTTGGCTAGTAATTTAAAACAAATTCAAGAACCTGTGCGTTGTTTAATATGCTTTCTGAAATACATATTATCAAAACACTCTTGTGAAAAAATGAAATCGGAAAGGGGTGTTTGATGAAAAAAATAATAGAGCAATCTGTAAATTGCTGAAGAAACTCCAACCTTAATACAAATTGTCTTGAAATGTAAAAATACAAAGTTAGTTTTGTTAGTTATTTTTTACTTTTCTATAAGTGTAAATAATCTTTAGTTTTCTTCCGTGAAAAGTTACTTCAAAATTTCGATTCATGAATGGTTACCACCTTCTTGTTCAAAATATTTCTTACATAACATCTACTCTTTTCGGATTTCATTACAAAGCACGTGACATTCATTGCCGTAAAAAGTAACTATCTAATAAACAGGAAGTTTAAATAAGAGCAGAGGATGCAAAAAGATTCTTAGGAGTGTCTAAACTGTTCTCCAAAGACTCGGAGATTCAGAGACACAACCCGGTGGTTGAATCAACAAGCAGACTATCTGTTATTTAATTCTACAACTGTGTGCATGCAATATGAATGGATCGAGTTACAATACAAAGTACTATCGAGCGGATAAACAAACATTTTTCTACGCCAAATTTACCTTATATAATCCGAAGATTAGTAATGCTAACAGTATGACTCCAGCCAGTATAGCAAGTGCAATTTTCCATATAGCGATTTTTTTAACTCCTTTTGACGGAAAATCCGGTCGAATAACGGTAAACAACTATGGAAGATGGCAAAAACAGAATGGAATATTAGATATAGAAAATTAACTAAGAAAACTGTAACACTGTTTCAGTGATAAAACAATAAGCTAAACTGATAATGAGATTATTCTATAAGTCAGAGTCGAAATGTATGTACTGAGTTTTTTCATTTTCTGTCTCATTTTCCTACAACTATTAATAGGTGTATTCCATATCCTGCGGCTTTCTATTCCATTTCTCTTTATTTGGCTCCAAGGGACGCACTCAACCTCTGATGACAAGATCAAAATATGTGGTCTTTGTATCATCAGTCCACTCCACCACCCAAGGCACAGATATCATAACCTGTCAGAAATGACTTACCAGCAAATTTCAAGGACTCAAGCAATGAAGCAGATGCAACACAGTAGGTATCCATTACCATCAACGACGAACGTACTATCGCAAATACATAAAAACGACCAAACCTTCAAAACGACCATCTTCTTATACTCCCCCTGCAATCTATTCAGGTGACCTTAATTGTTACCACGTTGCATGGTGCTACGCGTCCAACCACCGAAACGCCTAATCTCTCTGAGTAAGCAACAACTACGTGAAGCAAACAAAACTTTTCATTCTGCAGAATGAAACACAAACCCTGACTTCCCATATAACAGACAGGATCCAACAGTCTCAAGTCACATCCTGAACACACAGCCAGTGAAAATTTTCCAACATCTCAACACCAATCAATGACCATACAACCTTCAGCTATAATTGAGTTCACACTTTCTGCCCCAATACCTTGATCGTACTATAACAAAGCCGACTGGAAGAAATTCTTAACACAAACTTTAGTATTTGAAACCAAGCGTATCAATGTGCATGAAAAAGCTAACAATCGTAGAACCAAAAGCTACGGCCGATTATCTGCTGTACCATCTCAACAATCAACGTAAAGCTGTGTGGATCTCTACAGTGGAAAAAATCAACACGAAACATTCAAGCAGGAAAGCCTAATCCACTGTGACAAACTGACAGGTAGAAAGCGCTTCCACTTCACTCCGTTTTCCACTAGTTTAAATGCTGCGGCGCGGAGCTTTTTGTGCAATGGTAAGTTTAAGAAATCCAGCAGAACATCCACTCGATCTGTAATCCAACAATAAAAAGACGACTGGAACGATCTACCTGCTGATCAAGATCTCACGGCTAACTTTACAATTCAATAAGTTATTAATGCTACCAACACACCAAATTAGCTACCAAGTCTGTGCCATGATGCCTCACAACAATTACATATCCTAATTACTTTTCAATATAACCTTGACCATTTTTACTTTCTCGTTCCATCATTTTCATTTACAAACACACTTTTAAAGTAATTTATGATTCTGACTTGTTTTTTATAACTTCAAACAATTTCTTCAGAATTCTTCTTTCTTTTCCCTCTTCTTCTTTCTTTTCCCTCTTCTTCTTTCTTTTCCCTCTTCTTCTTTCTCAGGGTCAACATAACTTACCTTTCTAATTCAAAACCTTCATTTTTGCCCATCTTTTCCCCGTAAACGCATTTCCCAAAAATCATCTCTGATGACACCGACCACTTTTTATGTGGTCCTCCTTTAAATATGGTATCGGGATTTTTATTCAAATCATCACTAAAACAAGGCCTAGCAAAGGTTTTTCTCCTTACTTCGGATGCCAGCTAATTAAGGCGATCATTACAAAGTCAAATGACGGCAGCTNTCAGGGTCAACATAACTTACCTTTCTAATTCAAAACCTTCATTTTTGCCCATCTTTTCCCCGTAAACGCATTTCCCAAAAATCATCTCTGATGACACCGACCACTTTTTATGTGGTCCTCCTTTAAATATGGTATCGGGATTTTTATTCAAATCATCACTAAAACAAGGCCTAGCAAAGGTTTTTCTCCTTACTTCGGATGCCAGCTAATTAAGGCGATCATTACAAAGTCAAATGACGGCAGCTTTCTAACGCATGGAAATTTTTCATGGAAAAATTCTTGACCTTTATAAATGCTAACGTTGTTCTAATTGAAATTCTGACAAATTAATATCAGAGTTCGGTTAACTCCTTGGCCCCGTGAAGCTTGAAAAAGCTTCATAACACACACACACACACACACACACACACACACACACACACACACATACTTCGTAAAGTTTGGATGATTAGTCAACTATGGCTCAAAGGCAGATCTGCATTCATCCATCCCTCCACTTGTGTACATGTATGACTGTCCGTTGTCTACTTACATTCCATACTCTCGTAGACATACCTTTCATATGTAAAATGCTACGAATCTGTACTCGCAAAATGTAAACGGATTAATGTTTTAGCAAAACAAGTTTACATTAGTTCCTTTATACACAATGACTTTCTGTGCCCAACGGAACCCAACGGAACACAACAAAGCACAACGCATACCTGATGATATCACATTCCAAAAGGTTTAACATTCTAAAATCTTAATAACAAAAAAACACGCACCTCTGCAACATTATTCTTTTGGTTTTCATCTTTAATGTAAGATACATTTGATCCGACTCGTACGTCAGCGTATGAGACTACTGTAAGAATGCGACCGTGATAATCCTGTTAAGGCAACAACATATTAAAAATAAACGAATACCTTTTTGAAAGACATCAAAAAGCACATGTCACCTCCCAAGTAGGTTATAAAGATTTCACAACTGGGTGCTTACAATACAAGTACACCGATTTAAAAGGATTCTGAGCCTACAAATTGTAATCCAGAACCAAAGGTATAAGAGGTGATGGAAAGCTGCTCAACATGGCTTGCAAAGAAAATGATAACGCGGTCAGCAAACATATTACTCTGGAAAAAAATAGAAGTTACATTTAAACATCATGTGTGGGGCACGAGTTACAAAATGGCAAGTAATGCATCTGCACACCAACGAAGTCTATTATTTGAGGGTTGGTATAACTGAATGTTCTGCAAAGCAAGTCGACATCGCTCTAAAATCTCTCATAACTGGCAAGCCCTAAGTCAAAGAGTGAAAAAGTAAGGTTTATCGATGAATCATGCCTTCATACTACGTTCTTATATATTACCATTAGCCTTCAGCATTCCACTACTCGGCAAGTGTTTCTGTCTTGAGCTGTAGGTAAGCCCGTTCGTTGGAAAAATTGGCTGAACTATTCCCTCCATCTCGTTCTCTGTCGTCCACGGTTTCTTTTCTGCCACGTGAGATCCACTCTGTTAGCTGTTTAGTCAAACGAATGTCTGTCAGTCTCTGGACATGACCCCGCATCATCCCGTTCCATTTTCGTAAATTTCGGAATACCAGCTTTGGCAACGTCGCTTAGTATTGTTTGTTCCCGAATCCATTTTACTATTTTCCGATCTTTCCAGGTTATGCCAAGCATAATTTCTTTATGCACTACTGGAGATGTTTAAAATTTCAAAATGAATTTTTCAGTCAACCTTCCCGTTTAGGTCCCATTTGCAACTGGTTGAGTGGCACATAGGTTAGAAACTCCTATGACATCCTATTAATCATATTAGCATTGCTGTCATCTTGTTCGGCATTAAAAATATAACGGCTTCCTTATAACGTGCCCAAACGTTTCAATAAGTATGAACCACTGCGCAAAAAGCAATACTCCAAATAAACGCCTGGTGCCTGGGGGGAGGGGGGGGAAAAAGGTATTTTTAATACAAGCTACCATACTATTTAAATCTTTACTGTAACAAAAAAATTTACCTTAAAATAAATAAAAATTCACATACCATCAGGAATGTTGAATTCCAAATTCGCCCCCTAAACGTAATGTACGCATTGCCACCCTTCCTGAAATTTGTTATTTCGCAATCAATTGCAACACATTTTGCAGTTTTCTTTCGGCAGTCCTTCAAAACAAACCAAACAAAAAAACCCGTAATAAAACCGTACATAATGCAATAGAATGACTGTTGTTTTATATATCAAGGACGTAATTCAACTTACTATATTACAATAATTTGCAAAACTGACATTGGTAAACACAAATACATCTACTAGAACGGCAAGGAAGGATGTACACATCGTATTTGAACTAAATTATGCAAGTATGCAAATTATGCAAAATAAAAGCACTGCTTAAACTGCTAAATAAAGTTAGTGAAATGGAATCCAAGTTGATTGGCTTTGACACTTTTTTCCTTCCGGTATGCTATTACCGCTTCAGACAAAAATATTTTCTTATTTTTCTAGTGTTAAATTTTAAACAAATCATAATTCTTAAAAAATTAAATTCAGTTAATTGGTTAAAATCAAAAGGGTAATGCATTCATAATTAACCAGGTGGAAACCTTGGCGAGCTTTGCGAGAACGGTTTCCACAGCTATCATTCGCTTGTTAACTGTCAAAAGTAAGATATAATCCCAGATATGAGTAACGAAACGTTGTGCTAATTTAACAAAACCAGTAAAGTTTTCAAGCTTACCAAAACGATTCCTTCCTTCCCTCCTCCTCTTGCTGCTTTTCCTGCGGCTTCTTTTTCACTATCTTTTATTGTTCCTGATGATGGTTTCGTTGAAACTTTAGTTTCGGCTGTTGGCTCCACATTTGCCTCAGATTCTGTACTGGAAGCAATTGACGTGGACTCAACATCTCTTCGTTTTCTCTTAGCACTGGTTCGTGACGAGGCTTGTGTTTTATTGGAGAAACGTATCTAAACGAAAACAAAGTATCAGCAATGTCATTTAAAGCCATTTCAATTATTATGTAATGAAAAAGAAACAAAGCTAAATAAACAAAACTTCTTGCTTTCTTCAGCATTGGGCCTTATTTCATTTTCTCTGTTACAGTTATCGATCGTTTCGAACAGTTTATTCTGATTACTCTGGAAATGGCCGGTTTTTTTGAAGCAATATTTCGTTCTTTCTATCTCTTTATCCTTACTGTTTCTGCTTTTACCCTCTGTCTTAGTCCTTTAAGTATCACAATCATTCCTCTGTATTTCACATGGTACTTACTTTCCAAGTATTGTATTTCATTTTTATCTTTAAGGTCGCCTCGTGACCATTGATCTAATCTACTTAAATCTCTTCTCAGTTCTTTGACTTGTTTCGTTATTTTTTGTTTCCACTATGACTCTTTGTTCTACTCCTTTCGTTAATTTTTTTGAAATCAATTTTCTTTCGCAAAATGTTCACTGCTTCCGTTGTTTCCTTCAGTTTCTTTCTATCTACAGCTCTCGTATTTTGTGGTAGTAACTCATTCTCTTCTAATGGGCTTTGCTCTTATTGCTGCTGCTAATTATACTCTTTGAAGCAATAGTCATGAGAAGTAGTCTTCATCACACTAAGCTCTTCACCCTGAATGGTAATATTGGATACTTAAAATCACAATTTCGATATAGTTCAAAAGAAAAAGCAATATAACGTAAACGGAAATTTAAGTAACGGTTGAAACTGAGTTCATACTTCAAATTGTTGTCCAAACAATACAAAGTTGGAGTCAGAATAAAAAGTTCACAATTCAAAAAAGTCTTCGAGTTGCTCTGTTGTGTACAGCATTGTGTCTCGTTTTAAAAACAAGCAATAATCTCCAAGCATGGACTCGTCCCACAGGCCTTGACAGCGGTGCTCAAGTGTGGAGATGATTTGATGAAAGTGTTCACCATGCTCGTCACTTACAGCTCCGGGGTTATCTGGTATGAAGTCCAGATGGGAGTGAAGATAGTGGACTTTCACTGATATTCTGCAGCCCACTTCCTGGAAAACTGTGCAACAGATTGGAAATTACTTCCCGGTAGTTACTTGCACGCTTGTTTCCAAGGAAGTTCTTCAAAACAGACTCAATAGCAGTTCAGGCCTGTAGTTCTTTGCCCCTGAGAATAGTTTTGAACTCATCATCCAAAAGTAGCTGTCGGATTTGAGGTCCAACAAATATGCCAGCTTTGAGTTTTGCATCGCTAACGCGGGGGAATTTTTGCTGCAAGAATGTGAAGGCTTCTCCACTTTTATCCAAAGCCCGGACAAAATGTTTCATCAGGCCGAGCTTTATGTGCAGTGGGGTAAAAGTATATTTTGTTGATCAACCAGAGGAGGGTGTTGTTCATTGTGCTCACCTGGTATGAAGCTTGATCGTCTCGGCCATACCTTCTGTCTATAGTGCTTTTCATCTGCTCTGCTCTCCCATAGGCACAAAAAACAAGAGTGTTTTGTGTAACCCCCTTGTAATCGTAAGAGTAAGCTAACAACTTTAAGATCACCACATATCTTCCACCGGTATTCTTCATACTTGATAGCGAATAAAACTTCTTTCATAGCTTGGTATGTTTTTTTCATTCCAACTGCATGTGCAACTGGAATTGGTGGCTGCTCATTACCATTATGCAGGAGGACGGCTTTAAGACTTACTACAGATGCATCTATGAACAGCCTCCATTCTGTAGGATCGTGATGCAGTTCAAGGGTATGAAAAAACAATCCCTGAACATCAGTACAGTAACAGAGAAAACCAGACTTTGCAAAGAAACTGGAGAATGGTGTATTCCTACTTCGAAATGAAGAGATCCGGGCATCTGGAGCAAGAAGATTCCACTCCCTCAAACGTGACGCTAGTACTTCAGCACGCTGTTTGGAAAGCGCCAGATCCCTGGCTAAATCGTTGAGCTCGGCTTGAGTGGCAAGATGCGGCTCAGCTGTTGATGATTTGTAAGGACTGGATCACTCCATCACTGCAACTTGTTGAAGGCTCGTCGCTGCCCGTAGATGAGTCGATCCGTTCTTTTGTAGACGGTGGAACTGGAAGCTCGACACCGTGTAGTACTGGCAGGTGTACAGATGTAACATTTGGATACTGTACAGCAAGCTTTGATTTTCGGGAGTACCCTTAAACCTTCGTTAAACAAAAGTAGCAATCAGACACATGGTCAGCTTGTTCCCGTCAAAAAGCAGGCACAGCGAATGACATTTTTCTATCCTCACCTCGTTTCCAAGCAAGTAATGTAACATAACAAGATGCACAACAGCTGTGAGGTGCCCACTGTTTATCCTGATCACTAACTGCACACTCAAAATAGTCACTATAAGCACTGCATACAGCTTGACTTAGCAGCTTGCGTTGTGATTTAAAAATGAATTTTCCACAAATGTAGCAAAAGCTATCAGGATTGTTTTTGCATCCTCTTCGAGGGGGCATTTTGTAGAGAATATACTATGCTTCGCACAGCGTAGTAAAGTATTACACCATCCTCGAAATGAGATGCTGGAAATGACAACACAACCGAATCTGAATGACTTCATTTAGGAAATGAACAAAGCATTACCAGTAACTTCATTTCTCAAGCAGGATTAATTCTTTCTTGTTTGAAGAGCGAACAGACAGCGGCCAAAGTCTGATTAAACAAAAGCCAATAGAGACTCATATCTGGAACAAAGACAGACTACACGTGACAATCTTTGCTTTGACCATAAAATTACGTAATGCAAAAAATTATGAATTTATGAAATTAAGTAATAAATACCCCAGGTATGAAAGTGGATTGACACCCTTTGCACTAAAATCTCTCTGTTTTAATTACAGTGCAACACAGAATGCTTGATTAACAATGCAGACATCCTGGAATCCCTTTATATGTATGTTTTTACACAACATCAACCTAGTTGATTAGCAATTTAAAACCGTATTTAAATTTTTTTTTTAATTTAATTTTAAAAAAACTGGACGTGCTAGAAAAAAACTAAGACCAGATTCGTGTTCAGCGCCGCAAACTGTACCGGAATTGATATTAAACTATCTGGTAACAAAAGTGCTGTTGATCAGTGTTATATAATGTGAAAAAAACCCAACTATAATACTCTAGCGCAAGTTCACATGGAGATAAATTGCAGTATATATGGCGTACTCATTACAGTTATTTTCTGAGGTTCAGCCAGTTTTTGAGCATCAGGGATTATAGTAGTAGTAGTAGTAGTAGTAGTAGTAGTAGTAGTAGTAGTAGTAGTAGTAGTAGTAGTAGTACTACTACTACTACTACTACTACTACTACTACTACTACTACTACTACTACTACTACTACTACTACTACTACTACTACTACTACTACTACTACTACTAATAATAATAATAATAATAGTATGTTGTAATACATTATAATAGTCACATTGATTACGTGATCTGCTGCACCATTTGTCAACGCAACATAATGAACATACCAGTAGAACACAATTTCAAATAAAAAATCGTTGCAACAACACATATTTACAGTAAAACAAATCGACAATCGATTTTTAAACCATAAACTAGCGGTTTCCAACTTTTACCACGGTCATTTAAACCTGACTATCGCCATGCACATGGTAAATTGAAAGGCAACTATTGAAAGGAGACAATGGCTTTTAAGTTCTACACAAAAAATTGATTTCAATCCGCGGCTAAAGTGGTTTATTTGGCCGTAACACGAATGGTATGAATAGGCATAATGTCAAATAACGTTTGATGGTTTTGCTATTAAATCATTAATATTTTTAGTCCCACACGTAGGTACCTTAATAGCTAAGACGTAAATGCTGAGGAAATAGTTGTATCCAGTGATCAGTGATCAAAAAAGGACTTTGATGGCATCATTTGTGTGGTTAAACTATCGACATTCTTTACCGTGTAATACTAGCAACTGCAACAAAGCTTCAGCCTCATTTACTTTTCCTACATATCTCAACACCGCCCAAAATGTCTAAGTTGTCCATGTTATGGTGATCAAATGCCCCAATGTCCGATGACAGGTTTGTGTTTCAGGTACTTAATTTAAAAAAACTTTAATCTACTTTTTGTGTCTTACCCGATAGTTTAGTTCGTTCACTTGCCCCGGCTTCAAGTGACAGCGTGCATCCTCTGACTATTATTTAAAGAAAAGGAAAGAAAACACATATAAGAACTCTCTCGAAATAAAAAAGATCAATACCTTAAGATGCCTAACAAAAAAAGGACAAACTGGAAGCCACTAACACACACCTATTCCCTTTTAGCATCCACTGGACTGTGTTACCCGTCAGCGCGTAACTATGCAATATACGTTGATTCAAAATGGTGCAGAGCTTAAACTTGCTATATGTTCTTGCATTGAGTTTAATATCTACAAAAATCAATTTGATAAGGCAGATGCAAATATTTTAATGGTTAGGTATTTGGCACAGTTTTTTCTATAACAAACATTTGTCGTCTATAAAGAATGAATTAACAACAAAACCTGGCTGCTTGGAGTATTTTTTGTTCAAAGGATTTAATTTTTTAAGCAACCTTGAAGTTACCTCCCCTTATTCCACTTCTAAATGGCTTGTTGGTGTCACGCCGTCTCAGTAGCTGGTCTGTAACAGCGGGACTTGGCAGTGATTATGAAGTAACACTGTATTTTATCTATCTACATGTCCTATTTACCGACGTCGACGATCATGCTGCCACAAATTTCCCTGTCCTTAGCACTCTATAATTTTACTGTCTGTCCACTGTAGTGTAAAACACATATAATGAAAGGTTTACTTAGTCCGGGATCCACATGGGTTTAGGCTTTGGGATAACGGTCCTCGTTTTGCAAGGCAATCCAGAACAAACACTGCAAATTACACGGACCATTATATTGTATAACCGTGCCTTCAGTCTGGAGATGGTATTATTCCACAAGTATGTGTTCCATAATACACTGTCCCTCTATGTAACCAAAAGAAACTCGAGAGTCCAGCTTCCATTTCGATTAAAAACAGATGGAAAATGGCAAACTGATTACTTCAGCAATCCACTAAATTCCAACATTTCAAACAAACAAAAGAACTCAACATAATTGTAACTTCTGCTTTAACCATACATCCATTAAATGAGAAAACACGTCTTTGCTAGGAAAGCAATTAACTGTCCTGACGTTAGGCAAAGTCTAGTTTTTTTACCTTATTCCCAGCTTTGATTAAAAGCAGAAAATGAATTAGGATTTACCAGTAGTAAAAATAACAAACTAAATAATACGATCTTTCAGTCAAATATGATAAGCCCGGTAACGACTAGATAAACTTTGATCAAGAATGACGCACCTGAACCTTTATCAAATAAAGTAGATGCTTTCCGGAAACAGCTACACTTGGCCAATGTATGGTGACGATAGCTGACGGTAGAAGGTCTGGCCCATAGTTAAGGACCTACGAACAAAAAAGTAGATCAGACTAACGACGAAGTAATCCATAAAATTCATCTTAAATCATAACATCTCTGCTTTAAGTATCTTTTTTCCAGTAGGAGTATTCTGCGCCAAAAGTCAAGCATCCCGGCACCCGGTCACCCACTCATACATCCATCCAAGCATGCAAGCACGCATGCATAAAAACACGCAAGTATGCAAGTACGCAAGCAAGCAAGCAAGCAAGCAAACAAGCACGCAAGTAATAAAGCATATCATGAAATAAACTGAAACAGAACTGGGTGACAAAGAAGAGGTTGTGGACACTAAGTCTGTGCATATGAGTTGGCTGGCTTTTTTCTCTAGAAGAATTAACGGCGTTTGACTGTAATTGAGTACTTACATAATATCGATGCTCGACAACATGCCCAATTTCATCATCATATCTTATTGCACTTTCACCTTTGATCTTACCGCCATAAAATTCCTGACGTGTTCTATGAGACCTACAACGGAAAAGTGATACCGTGCAAGAAAATCTGTGCAACTCAGCGCTTCCAATCATCATGGTGTTATTAGCTTATTACGTTGTTTGTTTGTTTGGAGGCTTTTTGGAGGCCTTCTGGAGAAGGAGGGGAAGCAAATCTATTCACTTTACTATATGTTTACTTGATGTTTGGAAAAGATAGGAGCAAGTTGGTGCGTCCACTTTGTTTAACCGAACTGTTAAATAATAATAATTATTATAATAATAATGATAATAATAATAATAATAATAATAAAGTAATAATAACAACTAAAATATAATAATAATAATAATAATAATAATAATAATAATAATTTGTCCTGGGTATTGACATTAAACTGCATCCGGTTGTGGAGTTTCGACGTGGGAGAATGAGGTTACCCTTTGCCACAACTACCTTTAGGTCACCCTTGAGCAAGGTGTAGTACCTGTTAGTTCTCCCCGAGATCAAGAAATACCAAGAAAGAAAGAAAGAAAGAAAAAAGAAAGGATGGCTGAGAGAGTTAGAAATAAAAAAAATATCTTTTGAAAATAACTCGAATAGTGTGGTTAAGATTGAGTGTACTATGAACCATGAAAATGTTAAAGAAATTGCTACTGTTGAGGAAGCTGTTAAGAATGTAATAAAAAATGTGAAGAGGCTGAACCAACTATTTCTGTTGAGGATGGTACTGAAGAAGAAAGGGCCATTTTACATTAAAGAAAAGAAGTATTTGACTGAAAAGAAAAGAATGACAGAACAGCATTCAAAAAATTGACTTTAAGAGACTCGATAACACTGTCAAAAAGGTTAATAAGGTTTTAGAATATTTCCGAACCTCTAACATCACAGAAACTAACAGCCTTATTGTGGCTGTTTCTGTATGGCTTTCAAGACAGGCTTTAAAAAAAGCGAAAAAAAGCGAAAAGAAACAAAAATTTCATTAAATCCCTATGGTGGAAAAGAGAAATCGAAGATGATATGGAGGACCTTCATAGGAACATCAATTTACTATCAAGATACAAAAGTGGTGAATTAAAAGCAAAAAGAAAGATTCGGAAATTGTACTAATAAAAAAAATTAGAGAGCTGATATTAGAAGAACTTAAAACAAAAAGTTCTAGCAAAGATGACAAAGCTGAATAGGTATAATGAGAGGATTCAGCAATTTAAACAAAATAGATTATTCAATTCTGATCAGAAAAGACTATTTTCTGGATTTAATGGGCTAAATTGAAAGGAAAATGAAGAACATAACAGAAATGCTGAATGATTGATAATATTAAAACATGAGTAATTACAGAAAAGAGGAAGGTTTAGTAATTATAAAGGAGGTGGTATTAAAGCTAAGTCGTAAGGTCCCAAAACGGAAAGCTCCTAGAAGAGATGAAGTCCAGGGAAATTGGATCAAGAGATTATCTTCCTTACAAAGAATAGCCTGTTAAATAAGTCAGATTTAAACAAACAACCAAACCGAAAACTTCCTGTGTGGTTAACTTATCGAAGGAAAATTTTATGTCAAAAGGATAGTGATAGAGGAAAATGCGGTCGATAACTACGGGCCAATATCCTGCCTTTCCATTATGTGGAAATTGCTAACAGAGATTATATAAGACCATCTTCACAACTTCCTGGAGGAAAAAATATACTAGCTAATGAGCATAAGGGGTGTAAACGTAAGTGTAGAGGGACAAAGGACCAACTTATGATAGAGTAGCATTGAAAGAGTGTAAAAAACGGCATATGATATCTCAAAGCATATGATCTGATACCCCATAGCTGGATTGTGGAGTGTTAAGATTTATTCGGAGTTTCTGACAATACAAGAAAACTACTAGTATGTTGCATGAAGACTGGAAATTAGAGCTAACTTCTTGTGGTACCTCGCTTCGTAATGTCAGCATCATTAGGAGTATTTTCCAAGGTGACAGTCTCTCCCCACTTCTATTTGTTTTATGTCCAGTACTAATGACTTTGATTTTAAGAAAAGTGAAAATACATTATGAATTAGGAAACAAAATTACAAAACTTAACCATTTGCTCTTTATGGATGACTTAAAATTGTCAAAATTGTAAACCTTAGTGACGAACAAGTAGATATCCTGGACAAACTGAAAGAAAAGTTAAAGAAACCAGAGTCCTTAGAGGCAGTGAACCTGTGGGAGGAGACAGAGCTGTGAATGGTATAATTAATAGAATCGCCAACCAAAACATTGGAGATATCAACACATCACTTGCAGTTGTAAATGTGGTTGCAGACATGAAGGGAAAAATGAAAGGAGCTTAATAGGACCAACAGAAACCTTGGTGGAAGAGACGAATTTCAATGAAGATTGGTGAGCTATGAATAGATATAGGTAAGCTTGATCAATTAAAACAGGGTAATTTCAAGAAAGGTGATGAAAATAGCAGACTAGAGCAAGTGAGGAAAAAGGGCATCGAGACAGTGATCGAAGAGCTAAGGCAAAGGGTGAAAGCAACGGCTCCGAAAATAAGAAAGTGCGAGGAAAGAAACAGCCAGCTCATGCAAAATTCCATTTTTCAAACAAAGTAGAAATGATTATTTGATATACTAGAGGGAATGAGAGAAGTGACAACATAACACCGAATGGTAAAGAAAGCAAACTGTTTTGGGAAGAAATCTGGGGAAAAGGAATCAAGCATAATGATAAAGCATAGTGGATAAAGCAAATGGAAAAACACACTGAAAATACTGAAGCACAGAAAGACTTTAACATCACGAAAGTAAGACTTCAAAAGGAGTTTTAAATGGTGGCAAAGTGAAAAGGAGTTGGACTAGATTTTGTTCATTGGTACTAGTTGAGTGAACTTACAAACTTTCACGAAATGCATGACAACGAAAATGTACAATCACGGGTGACTAAAGGAAGAACTTGCCTGATATTGAAGAACATATCAAAGGGGAATAACATCTCAAACTACCCTCCGGTCACTTGTTTACCACTTATGTGGAAACTTTTAAATGAAATAATTGCCGGAGAGATATACCAATATCTACAAGAAAAACATTTGATGCCTGAAGAACAGAAAGGTTGCTGCAGAAACAGTAGGGGAACGAAAGATCAGTTGATGATCAATAAGATGGTGTTAAGTAATTACAAAAGAAGAATGACAAGTTTGTGCATCGCCTGAATTGATAAAAAAAGGCATATGACCTGGTTGCACACTCGTGGATCAACCATTGTCGAGCTGTTCAAAATCCATCCGAAGGATAGAAATCTGTTACAATATACAATGCTACATACGTGAGTAGAGTTAACATAGGCAGGAGAAAGATTAGCACTTGTAAAGATAAGAAAGGGGTTTTTCAAGGCGACAGTCTGTCGCCTATCTTAATTGTGTTAGCACTAATCCCTTTCTCCAGCATACTGAATATGGTTAAGGAGGGATATTATCATGGAAAGGCTAAGGCTAAATTGAACCATTTCCTTTTCATGGATGATTTAATCTGTATGGGAAAGACAAGACTCAATTGGATTTCTTGGTGCACAGAGTGGGAATATTTAGCAAAGTCATTGGGATGACATTCGGTATTGAGAAAGGTGTGATGGGGGGAGATGATGGGAGAAAAATTAATTAATACGGATGGATTACACCTATTGAAAGGCCTGAAAATAAAATCCTTGCAGGATGAACAAGTTTATAAGTACTTTGGAGTTTTCGGAAAGGGTAAAATCAAACGTTCAGAAATGATGGACATACTCAGAGAGGAATACTTTCGTAAAATTAAGAAAATTTTGAGATCCAAACCAAGTGTAGGAAATGTAATACAAACGATCAATTTAAAGGTAGTATCATTCATCCGATATTGGGCTGGAATCACTGACTGGAGAAAAGATAAACTCATGGATATCGACAGGAAGACAAGAAAGCTGTTTACAATTCACAGAATCATGCACCTCCAATCTGATGTGGACCGTTTGTCCTGAAAAAGAGCAGGAGGGCGGGGCCTAAAGAGTGTTGAAGCGGTTGTAGAACTTGAGAAAGCAAGCCTTGGCTTACACGTGGAACAGAAGGAAGAATTTTTACTTAAGGATGTGGTGAGATATGGTTTGTTTACACCTAAGGAAAAAACAGGAAATCGTGAAAAGGTGGTAGCAAGCTTCGAAGAAAAGAAGCTCCATTCATTGTTTTTTAAAGAAACAAGAGTTTAAGTATAAAACGGATAGCTGGCTGTGGTCAAAGAAAGGGGTATTAAAGAAAGAGACTGAAGGATTAATACCTGTAGCACAGGAACAGAAACTAAAGGTAAACTGGATCAAGAAAATGAACACGACCGCTCAACCAAATGCAGAATGTCCAAAGAACGAGACGAGACTGTAGCACATATTGTATCTGGAAGTTCACAGTTGACTGAAAATGATTACAAGAAGTGCAGACATGATAAGATTTCCGCAATAATGGGAGAGCTACTTTGCGCATTTTGTGGAACAAGATGAAAGCCCTTGAAAATGATGAAATTAACTTATGGGACTTCTCTATAAAAATTGAAAAAGAATATTGCATACGAAGCCAGATGTTGTGGTTCTAGATAAAAAGCAGCAAGTGCGCCTCGTAATTGATGCTGAATGCTCGTTTGACACCAGAATCAAGAAAAAAGAACAAGGAAGGCTAGAATACTATAATGACTTGAAATAAGAAATTTAGAAATGTTGGAACAAAGAAGTTAACAAAGGCGTGATCCTACCAATCATCGTAGGGGCTTTGGGAACTGTGACAAATAATTCAAGAGAAAACCTTGTCAAGCTAGACCTGCACCTCGAGCTAGATGCTCTGCAGAAATATATCTTCTTGGGACGACGCGAATCATCCGTTAAGTCCTCGAGCCATAGTAAAGAACAAAAACGAACTGTACTGGAGGTCAGTAATAAGAAGAGGGGCAGAAATGCTCCTCATCTTAACCCATGGGTAGTAGTTCGATAAGAAACATAATTTAGTCAATTGACCAGTTGTTACATCCGTTTCGTGTAAAAGTAAAATGATAACAATAAGAAAGACAGAACAATTAATCAATTTCTTTTTATAGACGATTTGAAACATTTTTCTAAAAAACGGTTAACAGATGGAAGAAGTGCTGACTACTCTTAAGAAATTCAGCACTGATATTTCCATGGAATTTGGCCTCGACAAATATCCAAAGGCAACATTTATTAGAGGAAAGCTATGCAAAACATCGTCCATTAACATCGATACTGACACAACAATCAAGGAACTCGAGCAAGAGAAAAGTTACAAATATTTAGGCGTAAATGAAGGTGACGGTATTAACTATGCCACAATGAAAGAACGAACCAGAAAAGAATATTATCGACGTGTAGGGCTAGTCTTGAAAACTGAATTAAATTCTAAAAACCGAGTTGAAGCGATCAACACCAGTGCAGTCTCCGTCGTTCAATACGGTTACAATATCACTAACTGGACCATGCAAGACCTTCAACGAATGGATAGAAAAAACCAGAAAGCTCTAAACAGCAAAACAAAAGCTCCACCCTGAGGCAGATATTGATCGTCTGTACTTACCTAGATGCGATGGCAGACGCGGACTGATACAACTGGAACCCTCCTTTCAAACCACTGCCATCAGATTACATTGAAGACTCAAACGACTGGCTGCTGGCATTAGCCCGCAGACATAAAAATAATTAAAAAGTTTACCTTGCATCTAAAGAAGCAGGAGAATTTGAAAACGAATTACACATGGTACTGAACACAAATAAAGAATATCTTCCTGCGACGAAAGTAACTAACTTAATAAAGAAAAGAAAAAAAACAAAACAAGAAAAAGGTCAAGTCACAATCGCTGGAAGGTGGAAGCATAAGTCTTTGCACGGGCAGTATGATGCCAAAACGATGATGTAGGCAAAGAAACAACTCATCAGTGCCTTTGGAGTTCAGAATTGATGGCAAAGAAGGCTTCATCACTGTAGAGCAAGATTAGTCTTTTTACCGGGAATTACTAGGCCGACGTTCAAAAAATGAAGCAGAACCACTTTTTCAATTTTGTGACCAAATTACCGGAACTGTTGACCACCTTGCGTGCGGCTGTTCTGTACATTCTGGCAATGAATGCCTATACCCGGCGTCATGACAAAGTAGGGCAGTATCTGCAATCGGGTATAGGTCAATGCCATCGTATCCATACTCAGGCAATTGGTATGAATATCATCCTCCACCAGCTGCTGAAGGTATCATTGTTACCGTTTTGTGGGATTTCCTTGTACACAGGGACAGAACCATCCAATCAAACCGACCTGACATCATTAAAAAGGATCGCACCAACAAGGTATGATCCTGGTGGTGAGTACATTGCCGCTAAGGAATTTGAAAGGTTAAGCAAGTACAAGGACCTTAAAATAGAGATTAAAAAGTGTGGAACCTTATAACCGCAACAATACTGGTTATTGTTGGAACATCAGAAATGGTTAAAAAGGAAACACATAAACATTTAGATAAGATACCTGGAAACCATAAATTGCCCTGGCTAGTACTGCTTGCATTCTATGGAAAACTCTCTGTTTATACAAAAGCATTTTGTCCGTTTATAATTCTCCTAAATCCTTGTTATCGTAGTTACTGTTCGTTTTCAACTATTCAAACCTTTTACTTGTCCTGGGTCACTGTGGTGACCCTGTGAGTAATTGTAACAAAATGCAAACAAAGAAACAAACTATATAATAATAATAATAATAATAATAATAATAATAATAATAATAATAATAATAATAATAACCTAAACAGGCCCCAACTGCAAGGTCATGTGCTGTTTTTTTTATGTACATCAATATCGCACATACGGGTGTGATGCATGCACCCAGTTTACCCTTATCGGGCTGGTAGTCGAATGGGTTTGCTGGGGTTTCTACCCCTGAGTCCCCCATGGGCTCGTATTGCTCCACCACTCAATAATAATAATAATAATCTTTGATAATTGCAGCGCAAAATCAATCCATTAGAACAAACCACATCAAAGCAACAATTGACAAAAGCCAAAGAAACAACAAGTGTAGAATGTGCAATCAGAGTGATGAGACGATCAGTCATATACTTTGCGAATGCCCTAAGCTTGCACAGAGAGAATATAAAAGGAGGCATGATTGGGTTGGTAAAAGAATCCACTGGGAAGTGTGTCAAGTTAATGGAATAACAGTCTCTCCTAAATGGTATGACCACAATCCTCAAGCAGTAATTGAAAATGAAAAGTGCAAAATATTGTGGGACTTTAATGTCCAAACTGATCACATCATTGAGGCACGTAGACCTGATATGATTGTTGTTGATAAAGACAAAAAA
>RDPX01000012.1:4297495-4317806 GCA_003991215.1 Morbakka virulenta
TCAATGTGGCTGTATAAACAATTTACTCGCTGTTGAATTAAGTATGGTATACCGCGAGTAATCGAACTGACAGTTAAAATTACGAAACAAGTGTCCAGCCTAAAAAAACCTGAACCCTCTGCAACGCAAACACCAATCTTGCCAACTACTGCTAACTGAAGCAGCCACCTTTGGAACAAAGACAAATAAAAGTCATTTACTAAAGTCAATTACAGATAATATTATAAGGCTTTTACACTGGTACCACTGCACACTTACCGATTCTCCTCAGTCTCAACAACAAGATCGGGAATACACGGTCTACAACCACGGTCAAACTGGAGCTAAAAAGGGTGAAATGGAAAAGATAAGCTGACAAATTGAGACTGCCATTATATACGTCTGATCAGTATCAACTGATGCTTAATCAAATCGAAAAACCCAAAACAATTTTAAGATCGATCAAAATCTTGTATATTAAGTGAAACATTCTTATTTGGTCTAAGTTGTTTATACGAGTAGTTTAATATAGCGCATGGGGTAGTTATCGAATCTCACACATCTGCCACCTAATCTAAGCATATTCCTGTTTACAACAAGGCAGTCAAGCGGACGTATTGTACGTTTTAAATGTTTTGATTAGGTAACTCCACCTTACGCTGTGTTTAAGAACTCGTGTCCTATCGTTCTCTACTATTACGCCAACACCAGAAAAAAGTAATGACACCATTCACATAAAATATGATCTCAATGTGATTTCTTATGATTTCTGTACTTTTACGGCACAAATCAAATATTTTACCATGTGATTTTGCCAACATTTAAACAATGCAAAAATTGTCATGATGACCCCACCGTAGCTAAAAGCTCAAATACGATGTCGTTTGCCATAATAACTGTAATTGATGTCACTGACAAACCTTTGAAAAAGATGTTACATTTGACCCAGCTTCACTGCATCACAACTATCATAGTTCTGATCTTGACTCGGGGCATCTTGCAAATTCACTCCAAAATGAGACCTTGCCTACAATTTTTAATACCCGTTCCTTTACATTTTTTATCCAATCCAATATTTAATTGTTTTCTTCTATCATATTTTTACCTAATTTCCAAGTTTCCTGTACTGTATTTCACACCCTTCATTCAGTTTTTACGGGTTTTAAATTCTCAGTATGCAACCCCTTTCAGCTGCACAAAACTCGTACACCGCACTCACTTTAACCGTCTCTTACTTTTTTGTTGTTCATCCTCATGTTTGCAAATGTACAGTATTTTTATACTTTCCCTCTGTTGGTTGGCTAAGTCGAATTTTGTAATGAAGTGTTCAGATCACATCACTGAAGGATTTGTACTCCTTCGTTTCTCATTTCATCATGGCCAAGCAGCTCTGNTCCAATCCAATATTTAATTGTTTTCTTCTATCATATTTTTACCTAATTTCCAAGTTTCCTGTACTGTATTTCACACCCTTCATTCAGTTTTTACGGGTTTTAAATTCTCAGTATGCAACCCCTTTCAGCTGCACAAAACTCGTACACCGCACTCACTTTAACCGTCTCTTACTTTTTTGTTGTTCATCCTCATGTTTGCAAATGTACAGTATTTTTATACTTTCCCTCTGTTGGTTGGCTAAGTCGAATTTTGTAATGAAGTGTTCAGATCACATCACTGAAGGATTTGTACTCCTTCGTTTCTCATTTCATCATGGCCAAGCAGCTCTGTCATGGAGCCAGTAAGGTAGCTCTTATCTTGCTTTACTGTACAGTTGATTAAAGGAACATTAAAAACAAAAAATAGCCTACTATCACATATGCATGTTTAACACACCAGTAAGTAGCCAATGACCTCTGACTACCAAGTACAAATTCTATTGCTTACCATTTTTTCCGTTGCATGTTGTTCGCCTAATGCTGGCGGGAGGACAGCATAATTATCTAGTGAAGTAACGGCTCCTGGTGTGGGAGAAGGCTTTCGTTCACTATCTGGTAGAAGTTTGTAGGTAAGAACCAACTTAATATCTGGGTATACTGCAATACTTCCTGCCTACAAAAGACCGCAGAAAATCGAAATATATTACACAAAAGGCCTGTCGTAAAATGAATGTTATATTGCATTGTGCTAAATAAAGTATCCATTCTGCTTCCCACTTCTGAGTCTAGCTGCTGCAACCTATAACAAAATACTTTAAGAAAAAAAATTACGCAAAAAGGTCTTACCCTTGTGTTAGCAATAGGTGGAACCAAAGTTCAAGGGGTTAGGAATACACAAACGTAATCTGTTGGTGTGAATAGGTAACGAAACAAAGATTAGAGGAATTAGGGGAACAAAAGGAATTCGGGGGTTTGGGGGGCCTTAGATGTCTTTTTAACAATTAAAAAACATACAAGGCATAAAGCTACCAAGTGTGTGTAACTGTAAAGGAAAGAAAGACATAATAGGCGCAACAAATGTTAAGTCGTGTGGCAATTTGACCTCAGACTCGAAAATGTTTAGGTCATATGACGAAAAAATGCGATAAAAAACCAGACTTTCACAACCTGGCCATCCAAGAAAAGAGACTAAATTTCTAGAAAATTTATGAAGTTACTTCATTACATTTATTTATAGAAACACTAATTACATCCAGGGTTTGTGAAATCAGAGAACTGGAAGGATACGCGGAGTTGAATAAATTTTAGAGTATTGGGAGATTCAGGGTATCTGAAGAATTTCGAAGGCTGGAATGATTCGAAGGCTTTAAATGATTAGGAGGGTTGGCGGTATTTGCAAAGTGTCACTTATCACCATATCATTCACAACCATTAAAATCTGGTTTGACTATTTCACAATATTAAGATACTTGAACCCATCTTAAACAAATCTTTATTACATTTAAAACTGAATGGAAATAGAAAACTCAGCAGAAAAAGGAGGAAAAATCTCGTCAGAGTACTACCCCAAAAAACAAAAAAACCATATTATCATAAACATCAAAGCGTAAAAATAACTGGAACGAAAAGCTCAAATTTTACAAAATTTTCCTTTGGACAGCGTTACAGAAAAAAGATATACTGAAAGGCCGCAAAAATTTCTTCCTGAGTTTTTAATATTGTTTTGTTATTCTTCCGCTTATCACCATGCTAAGTTTTAAGACTAAAAATCTCAAATACCTTAACTGATAATATAAATAATAAAAAAATGACTCCAGAGCACCAATTAGCAAACGTTAAAAACAAAAGTAATAGCAGCCCTATCGGTTTTACCACAGCTTAGAAGGGGTTCCACTTGAACTTTAAGAGGTCAAGAATAAATCAAAGTATAAATTATTTGTGTAAACATATTTTGATGAAATGTAAATGAAAGTCAAATTATGATTACTTTCCAACTTACATCATTGTAAACAAGGTAAGAAACCACACCAAAGCACGAGTCTGTACTGCTCACAGGATGGTCAATTTCTAGTATGTTTTTTTCTGTGCTCCTGAACTTTAGTCGCGGGATTATACCTGGATCAGCCACCAATTTGAATTTTACCGCTGTGATAATTAATAAAAAATATAGAATTACAAATACAGTAACAGTGAATACGGTCAGTCAAAAGTTGATATTACGCGGGCTTTTCGGAGTTTTAGGAAACAATTTTTAGACATAAAAATATCGGAGTAATTTTTTGACTACTGTCATTAACGTTTGCAGGGTTTTACTTCCAAACAATCTTAAAAACTAACAACTCTTTTTTTTTAAAGGAGGATTTAGTAATAGGGCTAAATTTTAATTGCAACCATGACAGAATTTGAGAGTACGTGATAAAAATATTTACATTTACGGAATACAAAGAGCAAAACAAAACAAAAATTTTAATTAACGATTTGATTTGAATTGCTGAATTGAATTTTAGTTGTTAAAAAACTAGAAATTTGGTTGGTAAACAAAAGAATGATGTAAAAAAGTGTAATTTTTGTGTTCTTTATTTAGTGGGAATTATGGAACAGGCCTTGTTCGGAAGGGTGTTGATTTGCGTTTAAACAGTAACCATAATATCACAGTATCGTCCCAAAACAAACGGAGAAATACAAGACTATTATCAAAATTTTTGCTTGATTCAAAGCTGCGAGCTCACAAGCTGCAAGAGTAAAATTCAGTCGTTACTATCGTCGTTTTACTGTCTCTGTTAGTTCTGATAATGAAAAACTGACAGATCTTGATTCTGGCTGATGATCATCGTCGTCCTCGTTAACTGCCATGCTGGTCCTATCATCAGCTACCTGGTTTATGCTATTGTTTTGTGTTATACGGCGCCCATCTTCCATGATAGTCTAAATAACTGATCCACAAAAATACTTCGTCATTTTTTCCATCGAACCGCGATATCGAAAGGTGTACAACCTGATTTTTTTGTTAAGTGCCGAAATAATTCTTTCTGACGTTTTCTTACGGTTGTGGGCAGTGTCTTTTGCAAGCCTGCTCACTCCATGAACCCCATCGGTTACGGAAACTGTACATAGAGTTTCAAGGATTCCTTTCAGAAAGCACATCCCTGCTACATTCACGGTGTCATCCATCATCGACATGTCTACCCGTGCCACAGGTTGAAGTGTACTGAGCAGCAGAGTAGGAACGTAGTAGATATCGTGAACTTGCTCTGGGGTAAAACGCCTTCCCATTCTTCTATACGTGATGAAGACCATGCCGAAAGGCCACAGTTTAATCTGGAATAAAAACAGATCATTCTTCTGCAACCCCTGCTGATCAAAATGCATTTTGATCGGCAGCAACTAAACCAAGTAAGTAACGGGACTTCCGCCTACTACATAATACTGTAATGCTAACAATTTATCTACCACGTCTTTGAATAACAAAACATCATTAGGATTTCTGAGATGATTCGTGCATGGCCTCTTCATTGCTATTCCTGGATGTCCTAGCATTTCACAAACCTAGCCCGCAGGTGAGGATAAACATGGGTGAATAAGGAAATACATCTCTGTCATATCTCTTTCTTAATTGTAGAATATTGCCTTGCTACAGTCTGAATTTTAGGAGTTTTGTCTGGTCAAAGTATATGTTGTCATGAAAAATAGATTATAACACTAATGTTTAATCTCTGGAGCATGTAGGACAGCTTCTAGTGTACCCAATTTAACACCTTCGTATAGTCAACGAAACATGTGGTCTCATTTTTCACCTAGATCATGCACTCTTCAGTCAGGTGTACTAAAATCACATTCTGTGACATGCCATACGTAATGAATCCTTATCGTAATCTCTGGGCAAACGGGTTTGTTTGTCCTATTCAAAACGATGTGGGAACTTAGCTCGGGATTCAATTCGTTTTTGTACAAGTAATTTATTTCATTTCACACATCGATTGTCAGGCCATTCGTTGATGCTCACCAGCGGTTTCGGATATCAGTATCAATAGCAGGTCTAAACTTTCAAACTGCTCGTTTCAGCTCGGTATTCTTACTGATCAGCTGTCATACGTTCACTCAATAATAAAAACTGGGCAAATGACAAAATGTGGCTCCAGAAAGAGGTATTGTGAATTAGCTAAAGTACTTACTATGTTGACCAGTAACCTTTCCACTTCTCTCCACAAATCTTTTGCATACACGGAAGCGTACACTGCAATAAGAAAATTCCAAATTAGAGGCACCACTATATCTCATATAAATATGCTAAAGTTTATTTCTACCTCATTTTCCTGCAAAAAGTAAAGGCGCATTGCCAAAGCTGTTTCTCCGACATGCCATGCACATCTTATAACCCTGGTATCTACCAATATCTTACTTTGCCGTGGTGAAATATTTGTCCGCCAGCCAAAATAATGTTCTCTTCAAATTAAAGACGAATACCAAGTTATAGCCATTTAAATCTTTATAAAAACTATTAATGTTTATAAACAGAAAATTACCTGAGCTGAAATATATTCATTATAACTGTTTTGAAAATCTACTCTGAATACAAAAAATAAATAAATAAAAAACAGGCTATAACAAATTTGCAAGGTTTTTGGAGTTTTTTAGAGTAATTCATAAACAACAACAAAGAGCGGAACATATCAAGATGGACCCATTCAAAGCTAACTATTTGTAGTACTTTTCAGGCACAATCATAAATATGCACACACTTTCTCTTCAAGAATAAATGTGTCTGTGTACAAATTTACATTTTATTGCACACTGTATATTTTTTTAAGTAAAGGTCAAAGCTTGGGGTCAACTTATAATTTTACAGCAAGCCTTTTCTTTATCTTCTAAATACACTAAGGAGATTGAGCAACTCGTGACCTTTTAAATGAAACCAATATCATGTCCCTGTCATTATGCACTGACCTAAAGCCACTAAAAAGTACCTACTGAACAAAAATAAATCAAATCGCTTAACTTTATGACGTTTATTTTGGTAACTAGTAGTCACTCACCAATAACATTCCAGTTATATTAATTTTACACGAAAATCTATTACTGTATTAAATCTCATTAGAATAAAAAAACAGTAAGCGAAAAATAATATTAATTTTGGCTGACTTGATATGGTAGGATCACAGGGGCTTCCTGAAAAGTTTTACAGAGAATATCACATATGCACAATGTCTCTGTTACCTCATACACACACCTGACAACAAATCTTGTAAAATAAGAACAGAAAATTTAATAACATGAATAACCTAGTTGCAGCTATATGTGTATTAAGGATCTCTCACAAATATTCTTGGTTAATGTTGATGTATAATTGCATTTGGTGACAAGCTGGGGAAACTTGGTTATCGAATAAAGGCTAGTATGAGCTTTAAGGGAGCTTTAAGGCAGCTTTCTGGCTAATTCCGGGTAAAAAAGGTGTGCAACAGAGTGGCATTTTCCCACCATTTTAACTCTATTTCCTTCGCTGTTATGCTAAAATTTTAAAACCTTCTTCCGCTTTCGAAAATCTGGTTCGATCTGAGAGGTTTTTACACAAAGACAAACGTTGCTTAAGTTTGGCCAGTAAGCGGAAGATGCAGGTATTTTCGAAAACTTAGTTAATGATGTGCAAGGAATTATGAGTCAATTTTTAGATGCTTCCACACGTTTCCGATCTCCCTTTAGTCTTGAAACCATGTGGTATTCATGCCTGTTTTTGAAGAGGATTATATTGAACTTGATTTTGTTGTGTAAAGCCCAGGCTAGGCGTGCTAAAAGAATTGGTTTATCTCAAAGCACCTTCTTCTACGATGGTTCTTTAAATTAAGAAATTGGTCTATACCTCTGCATGGCCTCTAATGCACTTGCAAGTCTTCACAAAAGTGTGTGGTCTAACAGATACCTAAAATCACCCATTAAGTTGCTGCCTAAATGTTTGAGTTCCATCAGCACTTTTTTTTACTTCAGGGTCACAATAGTCATGCATAGCGTTTTTATCAGCAATGTTTGTGTTACATCCTTGACATTCAATGATAACCTGGACATCTGACAGTTTTCTAGAGAGGGCAGAAAACTGCTAGGAAGCGCACCTTGTAAAGGAATTCTGTTCACGCAGGACTATAGGATAACAGGTACTAATGGAGTACTACTGCAGGGGGCGTGTTAATGCATTCTTGTTTTGTCTTGCTCTATTCGCTCGTCTCTCTTTTAAATGACGGTTTTATATATCAACTTACGTCATACTACTAACATCAAGCCAAAGCCTTCTACAACCTCAAGCTAAAAAATACTGTGTCTATTCTCACCCATCTGGTCAGCTATAACTTATGCAACTCTCCAACTCGATTTACACGTCATTAAGTCCAAAGAGATAAACCACGTAACATGTATTGTCAGATATGTCGCATTTCCCTCATTCAATTGCAATTCAATTCCCCTCATTCATTCAATTTCCCTCATTCATTCAATTTCATTCAATTTCCCTCATTCAATCACTAGCACGCATCAAGAGTTATCTGAGGGCTCACAACAAAGAAGAAAGGGTGACAATATGGAGCAATCGTCAAGTACTTACTTACTTACTTACTTACTTACACACACACACACACACACACACACACACACACACACACACACACACACACACACACACACACACACACACACTCCAGACCATATTTCACAACTCCTACTTCTAACAGGTTGTGTATATTAGTATCAAGTGTTGAAGACATTTCAGGGCGAGTTTTATTATCTGGCGCAGCCTATCGGGCTCAAGGTACAAACTAATTTAAATCAGTTATGTTCTCGTAGAATTCCCTCTGGCGCGACTAGATTTTTAGGGCAAATGCCATAAATTAAAAGTAAAGACTAAAAATGTTACTCTGACATACGATGTTGTATTTTTTCCTTCAATCTTGATATCTTTCTTAGATGTATCAATGTACAGTGATCTCAGTAAAAATGAAGTTTTAATATCGATCACTGGACGAGACCTAAAAAAATAATTACAAAACATTAAACAATTAATACTAAAGTTGTCTTCACAGCGAAAAGTAAAGGTAAAGATGTAAAGGTAGAGATGCAAGTAAACAAGAGTACATATCATATCAATCCTTGCCATGAGAAACCGGCGAAGAAATGCAAGGATACAAAACGGCATAGTAAATGCTTACAGGCAATGAGTATATATATACACCTTTGCAAGAATGCCGTATACATTAGGGAGTGAAGACTTCTCATACAGTTTTCTCCCTTGTAAACACTTGTCCTAAATGCATATTAAAATACCAAAAATTTCATTTAAATCTTATCTCTTGCCTGGTGGACTTACAGCGAAAATAATGTGTATACGTTATAAGAGCCCACAGCTGTTGGTTTTAAACTGTTAAGGTAATGATGACGTGTCAGAGAAACCAAAACAAATCTGGTACCCTTATTTCATTTCCCTTCTCAATACCACTCAAAAGCCACGGCATTCTGCCCTGGGTATGACACTGAATTGCACCTGGTGGTGGAGTTTCGACGTGGGGGTAAGAGGTTACCCTTTGTCTGATTATTCCAGGTCACCCTTGGGCAAGTTATAGTAACTGTTGGCCTACTCCGTGACCGTGAAAGTACCGCGTTGGCATCCGCCGGGGTTGTCTGTCTCACGGTTGGGGAGGATTCTTCAGCCTTGGCTGGAAACCTCCCTGGTGATGGTGTCACGATAAAAATAATGGGGGAAGGAAAAGCCAGACTAAATGGACAAAAGAACTCAATAACACTAACGAAATGCTATTTAAAAAGTGATCCGAAAAGAAGAGGGGTTCATAAAAGGATATTGGCCATCAAGAATGACATTGGACTCATAGACGTAACAGAACAACTTGTTGGCCAAGCATTGTGCATCAAAATTCGAGGTTGGCTGTCAGAAGTTGAAATCGAGGAAATAAAGAGAGGGAAAGAAACAATGAAGAAACTGTACAAGAACATACAGATGATGTAGAGTAGTAAGAGAGGAGAAGCAGCTGAAGAGACTACTAGAGTACAGATAATTGGAGCAACAGACTGCACTGGTGCAGAAAAAGATTTTACAGCATACAGAAAGAAAGTTAATTGGATCTGAAACTCACGAGCCAATAAACTTAAAGAAATTTTGATCGGAAAAAAAGTTAGGAAAAAGACGGAATGTGTAAACAAAGTTATTGATAAAATCACAACAAACAACATCACAAGGACTAATTTTCTAATCTGAGCAGGAGCTAGTGTAGTAAATGTTGTTGGGACAAAGAAAGTAGACAGAGAAAAAACTATGGTGGTAAGGATGGATGCAAAACCGGATAGCAATTCTAAGAAGTGATATCAGCAAATTAAAAGAATGGGAACAATTGGAAAACAAGAAGAGGAAACAAAAGCTTCAAGGAAAATAGCACGTAAAGGCAAAGGGATTGAAACCTGTGACAGTGGTACTGAAACGAAGTATGAAAGTAAAGGAAACCAAGATACAGAGTTATGATCAAAGTAGCCAATATCGACAAAACAGCCTATTTGTTCCAAATCAAAAGTCTCTTTGAAGTGATTGAAGTACTAGTTCCAAATGAAAGTATACTTCCAAATGATGAAGAGAGCAAAAACCTTTCGGGAAGTTTTGGGGCACTGAGGTAAGACACAAGGAGGAGGCAGAATGGTTGAAGAGAATCAAAATGTCCACAAGACATGGCAATGCTGAGTTTGTGAGAACAAGAAAAATCGATGCAATAGCTGAATATAATGCCAAAATCGAAGTCATCCGGACCAGACAGTGCACATGGTACATTGGTTAAAAAGCTTCACCACGTTACACGAGACCATCGTTCAAAAATTAGGGCAGAGTTTAACATCAGGGGGAATTCCTGGCTGGGTGGTGAAAAGGGAGACGACTTTGAGCTTGAAAGATAAGAATAAAGGAAATCGTGTCAAATTTTAGACCAATAACATGTTTTAATAATATGTCAAAGCTGTTCACTGAGATGACTGCTGAGTGAATATACAGCCACTTAGAATCAAACAACGAACTAGCAACAGAATAGAAGGGTTGCAGAAAGAAGAATCAGGAAAACAAAGACGATTACTCATTGATAAGATAATATTAAAAAAACAATTTGTACGTTGCATAGATAGACTACAAAAAAGCTTTGATATGGTCCTGTTGGATTGCCTAAAATTGTATAGCATCTCGCCGAATGTGGTTGAATTGTTTAGTAAATCCAATAAATATTTAAAACAGAACTGACTGCAGGAGGAACAAAATTGGGAAAAGTAAACATCGGGAGAGGAATTTTCAAAGGCGATAGTCTGTCACCTTATTGGTTCTAGTAGTGATTCCACAGTCAGAGATGATTAATGATATTAGGGGTGGTCATCATCTTGGAAAGAATAGGCTAAAAGTTAAACACTTACTTTACATGGAGGACCTGAAGCTCTATACAAAAGACCTAGGGAAGTAAGATACTCTTATCCAAACAAGGACCTTGCTAAGCATCTGTAGAACACTACATCCCCGGGCTGACGTAGACCGATTATACTACATGCGCGCAGAGTAAGGCAGAAGATTAAGAATGTGTAAAGATCGATCGTACTAGCATTGGCTATTACATCAACAACAGCAGCGAGAGGTTATTGGCAGAAGTTGGTAAAGCGGTTATTGTATCTGATAGAAGTGACCCGAAAGATAAGAAAAAAGATCTTACTAAGGGAAGGTATAGGTATCTCCAAAAGAAACTTCATCTGATTTCCCACACGCAGACAATACACAAAAGAGATGAAAAGAATTCATGGAGTTGGCTTAAGAGTGGATATCTAAAGAAAGCAACAGATAGGGATGATTTTAGCGCCATAAGACCAAGCTATGAGAACGAGCTTGGCAAGAAACAATATTAATAAATAAGTTGTATCGTCAAAATGTAGAATGAATAGGGAAAGGGGCGAGACAATTGCTCATGTGGTATCTGAATGCCAAAAATTAACACAGGGCGAATATAAAAGCTGCAGACATGANTGGTTGAATGTGGTTGAATTGTTTAGTAAATCCAATAAATATTTAAAACAGAACTGACTGCAGGAGGAACAAAATTGGGAAAAGTAAACATCGGGAGAGGAATTTTCAAAGGCGATAGTCTGTCACCTTATTGGTTCTAGTATTGATTCCACAGTCAGAGATGATTAATGATATTAGGGGTGGTCATCATCTTGGAAAGAATAGGCTAAAAGTTAAACACTTACTTTACATGGAGGACCTGAAGCTCTATACAAAAGACCTAGGGAAGTAAGATACTCTTATCCAAACAAGGACCTTGCTAAGCATCTGTAGAACACTACATCCCCGGGCTGACGTAGACCGATTATACTACATGCGCGCAGAGTAAGGCAGAAGATTAAGAATGTGTAAAGATCGATCGTACTAGCATTGGCTATTACATCAACAACAGCAGCGAGAGGTTATTGGCAGAAGTTGGTAAAGCGGTTATTGTATCTGATAGAAGTGACCCGAAAGATAAGAAAAAAGATCTTACTAAGGGAAGGTATAGGTATCTCCAAAAGAAACTTCATCTGATTTCCCACACGCAGACAATACACAAAAGAGATGAAAAGAATTCATGGAGTTGGCTTAAGAGTGGATATCTAAAGAAAGCAACAGATAGGGATGATTTTAGCGCCATAAGACCAAGCTATGAGAACGAGCTTGGCAAGAAACAATATTAATAAATAAGTTGTATCGTCAAAATGTAGAATGAATAGGGAAAGGGGCGAGACAATTGCTCATGTGGTATCTGAATGCCAAAAATTAACACAGGGCGAATATAAAAGCTGCAGACATGACATAGTAGCAGCTCTCCTGCATTAGTTGGTATCTATGCAAAAAGTTCGGATTCGAATGCGACGATAAATACTACAACCACATGGTGAATAACGACAATAAGGTAACTGAAAACGACCAAGCACTAATAGTGTGGGGCTTTCCGATTCAAACTGAAACTCACATCGATCATAACAAAGCAGATATCATCCTAAAGAATAAGTACGATCAGGATTGTTTGAAAAGTACTGGACATAAGAGATTAAATAACAGAAAAAACAAGTTATGTTTTCTACAGAGACAACATGCACTTGAAACCGAAAGGAGTTTATAACACATAATAAACGAATACCAATAAACGATACTAACTTTGTTGTTATTCAATATAAAACTTACCTCAGAAGAACTGCATTATCTGATGCATAGGCACCAACTAGAACGTCTAGGGAAAAATGGAGAGCAACTTAAAGCTCCAAGTTTAAAAAAATATACCACTATACGTCTACCATCGTGTCAGTTTCAACCAGATTTTCAGGTGGTTCTCTGGCAAACACATAACTTTACAAGCGACCGAAAAAAAGAAACCGAAGAAGTATAGAGTTGTGCTGTTGACACTATTGCGACCATTAACACTGTACGTTGGTTCAATAGACCAGCACACTAAACGTTTACCAGTTTTCTTTTAGCTTTTCTGTCAAACGTTTACCTTTTTATGTGAATAATGTACTCGACTAACTGGTGTTTTTAAACAACAGTCTGATACCCTCTTTTAATTGAAAATTACAATTCAAGATTTAACTTAATTCTCTCCCACTTTTTGAAGCCTCGCTAAACGTCAGAGCCCAAGACAAGGTTTTGACAATGATAAGGGGTAGGCTTTCTGATGACCTGACCAATTAAATATTTATTCCAGAAAAAAAAATACAAGAATCAAATTACAACATTAGTGAAGAAAGACATTGTGAACTTACAATTTCCAATAATCCTAGGCCACGTATCGTAATAGTTACAATAATTGAGTTTACCATTCAAATAATACGCAACAGAAATTTTAGAGCCTCCATGCCAAATTTATGCAAGAAGTACCCTTTCTTTTCTATTGCCCAGGTGTATTTTACGAGCTTCAACCCGGTTTTGGACGTCTTGGTCATCAGGTGAAGTAGAGTGCCACAACAATTTCCTTTTTTGGTGCAAAATTATCCAGAGCGAAAATATATTTTCAAAATTCATTTAAATTTCTTGTACGTCAACATATATAGTAAACAGGGTATAACGAAAAAGGTATACAACCCGTACGTTTGATTAATGTTCACAAATTGGAACGCGGAATGAACAGACCACTACAAAACACTCCGTCACAGGTAATGTTCATTTTTACAGCTTTCCTCTGACGGTCTTCGCTAGCATGCTACCAAATGGTAGAGACGGGGTCTAAAAGTTACATTTGCGACCATTTCAACATCCTCGGTTGACTAGTGGTCGCTGCGTGACGAAGTTTTATTAATCGTGATACATGTAGTCTCTTCTCTTGATACTACATGAGATGTCCTTTCCACTGATCGAAGTCCAGCAATGGGATACTTCGTTAAACACGTTTCTTTATGCCAGCTCAATACATGTTATAGTTATGATATTGGCTATCAAGTCACAAACCTGGTGACGTAAGCTGGGCAACAATACGGGGGCTTTTTCTCTCATGATCAAGAAATTAAGCCCATGGGCAGTTCTAGTTATCCGGAGGGCTTTGTATTGAACTCGTCGCAAAACTTTCCACAAGTTCCTAGAAGCATTCCGATCCGTGGTTTTCTTTTGTTTTCGAAACAGGTAACTTTATTGCCAGTAAACGATAAGAAACGATGTTAATATTGTTCTAATAGGCAATGGAGTGTTGTTAGATTTTCATAAGTGGAAAATGTAACGAAATAACCACTAAATGTGTAACTTACAAAAGGAGTAACAAAGAATACGACAAAGAGTGAGGTTGAACCAAACGGGTGTATGCAGGCTACGAATCTATCTTCAAAAGAGCTTTCCAGCTACCATTCAAATTTGCTATAAATACTCTAAAATACAACCTAACAAAGGGGAAAACAACAAAAGGAGTGCATGCATCAGAAAATCTGATTTTCAACAAACTTACCTGCATATCCATTCGCGTCTAAATCTAAACCTCCGGAAAGGGATCTGCCAAATCCCAATAAGCTCGATGCCACTTTTGATGCCAATATTTTCTACAAGTTAACACAAAAAATGAGAGTATATTCTCTGTCGATCGGAAGATAAGGGCGAATAAACTAAAAAATGTAATAAAAAAAGTAATAAAAGAGCAATTAAAATAACAATAATGATAATGACGATGATAATAATAATAATAATAATAATAATAATAATAACACGCTTTTCTGTTTAACAGGCAGGAGTAGTTGGGGACCATCATGTCTAGGTGTCGCGAGCGTGGATCTCAAGTTCTTAAGGGCTGAGAACCGAGTTCTCACTCAGTCCTGAAGTATTGGTTGAAACCTCGCTACGGAGTCCGTTTTAAGCAGAATGGGTCACCTAAACTGGGAAACCTAAACAGGCCCCAACTGCAAGGTTATGTGTTGTATTTTTATTAATATCAATTTATCATACACACTTGGGTGTGATAAATGCACCCAGCTTACCCTTATCGGGCTGGGAATCGGATGCTTTTGCTGGGGGTTTTACCCCTGAGTCCTTTGTGGGCTACATATTGCTCCGCCACTCAATAACAATAACAGCAATCACCTGCCTGTTTCTTGGTCTTGGGTCTTCGATCATTACCTTAGGTTGTAGTGGAGCTATTCTGAATCGTAGGAATTGAAGGATGTCTGCATTAATGCAATTATCAAGAAACTTGATGCGAAGAGTGTTGGCCTGTAATTTCCCAAACGATTTCTGTTATCGGAGAAATACAGGCCAACTATCATTTCGACGTAGTTCAGTTACCAGTAGGCAATACGGAAGTAGCATTATTGTCAATAGAATAATGAAATGGAAATAGCACAGACTAAAGGCAAGGGTGGTAATGACACAAGGGAAGTAGGTGACGAAGCATTGATTGAAAAAAGGGGTTACATTTAATGGAAATGTTGATAGTGATCGAGGTTTGCTTGGAGTTTCAGAGCTTGAAAGACAAGGTCATGAAATTGAAGACGACAGAGAAGTGAAAAACGATTTTGCTGAAGGTGGTTTGCAAGAGGAGGATGTCAACCAAAGGCGAGTGTTATTGATGAAATCAGAGATCTTAGAGGAAATGTCTATTGCCAAATAAACTGAAATGATTGACAGGGAACCTTCGATGAAAATTACACACAAACAAGTTTAAGAACATACTAGCATTAGAGAATGAAGGAATAAAACGGGTATGTGAAGAAATAACCCTGATTTAAAAGAGCTAAACCACCTGATATATTCAACATCTAAAGTCCTTCAAAATAAATATGCCATTAAAGCAAAGAGAATAACAAAAATTAACAAATTGAAAACTAGTAAACCTAAGTAACAAGTAAAGATTGAAAAGGAAATTGAAGTTTTCAGAAAAGAAATTTCTTTACTACAGGAACTACAGAAAGATAAGGAAATAAGATCTGGAAAACCTAGAGAAGTAATAAGAAAGCACCATATAAGAAGTAAAGAACAAATACACGTCATCAAGGAAGATCTAAAGCAAAAACTACAGGTACACGTCCAAGCACTCGCCACTTCACAAAAAGAAAAAAAATTTGTAGGGAAAATAAAATTTTTCAAACGGATGCCAGAGTTTTACCGAACAATCGGTAAAACAGCTTTAATTGTAGAGGAAATGCCATCAGTGGAGCAGATTCCAGAATTCTGCAACACTACCCGGGTAACGAGAAAGGGCATAACTAAATGGATAAAAAATCTACAAAGAAATACTACCGATATTCCTGAACAACAATGGAATGATATAAGTACTGACGAGATTGCAAAAACGGTAAAAAAAAAACTGCGTAAGTGGAAATCCCCAGAAATAGACCCTTGGAGCTGGGACGAAGGAAGAGGTTTGCTTGGAGCTGGAAAGAAGGAAGAGGTTTGCTTGGACCTGAAAAGACTGTACGATGTGAAGATAAAAGTCTTGGCTGGTATGTGATGAACAATGACCATGAACTAATGAGACTGGTTGAAAAGGAAGGAATATTGAGATCAAATTAAACAACCCAAAAGTATGGAAACCACAGGGCGTCCAAGAAGGCAACCTCCACGTGGTGACGCCTGGATACTGATTAGCTAGGTTATCCTGACTGGTTGGTAACGAATAGCTTTCATTTCAAGCTGTTCTTCCAGTACCATGGAAGAAATCGAGCTGTTCTTCCAGNAGAATAAGACTTGAAATTGGCTTCAAATTAAAACAAAACCATGAGAGAACCGAACTCTGCATCTAAATGGTTCTGCTTAGGCACCATTTAATTACTCGCAAAATCTTAATATTACTAAAAATCGTAAAAACTACCGCTGTTACGTGTTTATGAACATCCCATAAAATGTTAACATCAATCCTCTCTGAAAGAGAGAAGAGGTTTGCTTGGACCTGAAAAGACTGTACGATGTGAAGATAAAAGTCTTGGCTGGTATGTGATGAACAATGACCATGAACTAATGAGACTGGTTGAAAAGGAAGGAATATTGAGATCAAATTAAACAACCCAAAAGTATGGAAACCACAGGGCGTCCAAGAAGGCAACCTCCACGTGGTGACGCCTGGATACTGATTAGCTAGGTTATCCTGACTGGTTGGTAACGAATAGCTTTCATTTCAAGCTGTTCTTCCAGTACCATGGAAGAAATCGAGCTGTTCTTCCAGTACCGTGGAAGAAATCGAGCTGTTCTTCCAGTACCATGGAAGAAATCGAGCTGTTCTTCCAGTACCATGGAAGAAATCGGCTGTTCTTCCAGTACCATGGAAGAAATCGATTCTTACACACACACACACATGGAAACCACAAAATAGAGAACAGCAAAAGGGTGGATGAATAGATAAACTGCTGCGTGGACAAGCAGCTGCTGCTACAAAAGATTTAATGGATAAGGATAGGAATTCGAATTGGTTGAAAGATGCAGGGTTTCGCCAGGTCTAGAAAACAGCGGATGACCAACAACTTGTGTCTTGCGCATAATACGTATACATAAATGTATACACCTCTATTGAAAATGTAACCTTGAAGAAATACACTTCGGGATAACTTTTTACATCCTTCAAAATATCCCTGCTTGTTTTGAAAAGGGCATTGTTTAACGGGGAAAATGGGATTTACTGCTACTCCTATCAAATGAATACTATAAATACTATTCTCCTCAACAATCAATGTAAATGGGTCCAAGAATAATTTGGCAATAACTTTATGAAACGGGAACGTTTCATCAATAGCACTGTCAGCTGACGCATGCACTTTTTACAACTGAAATCTATCAACGTTGGTAATGTGAACGACACAAGAGAAACAATGTTTGAATACCACCAGAAAACAAAGGTACTCGTACGAGCGCTCTTACGCAATGAAGTAAAATTTGTACAATAGAACGACCTACCTGAGCTACTGTTTCTATTAATCCGTTTGCAGAGCCTCTATAAATATATACAGCACCTTTCCCACTTTCTTCATAGGGAGCACCGATAACAAGATCTGAAAGCCAATTTAACAACCCGGTTACAGAAATAAAACTTCGTAGGAAATAAGTTCTTTCAACAAAATTTTTCCGTGACAAACAATTCTAACCTCTGTCAACACCACACAGATAGGTCATTAGTTTAAAGTTCGTTGACAAAGCAATGAAACAATTAAATTCTACATTTCTGATAAGAAAAAACCCAATAAATTTGTTTTAAATAAAAGGGCCCTACCCAGTTTACAAATCTACTTTGAAAGTAAATGAAAAACCATATTTCAAACAACCAGTCGCTAACAAAATTATAGAAGAAAGCGCCCATGCTATGGTCCTGTACAATATCCATGGCTAATAATTATTTGTTAAGCTTTTGCCCGCCCCAAAAATAAAACCTCTCTTATAATATGAAATTAGCAAAAGCAGATTCATAAGATTAAATGTGATTAAACTCGTGTTTTAAATGCAACTGTTCAAATATACAATGTAAAATACACGCTGTTGAAAAATTGGAGCTCCTGTACCTGGCAAAAAGAGTTAACACCGAACCAAATTCACACATGCAGCAAATTTATTGCTCTTTACTTTCATTCCAATTTGTATGTTTTCGTCTTTTTCGTTGAAAATACAATCAACACGGTGGTGATGGAAGCAGTTTTATGAGGAAACAGCTTTCCGGAAAGGGAACCTAAAGGGCTACAAATTGTTTCTGTATGATTGCAAAACTTCTACAAAACAGTCCTAGCTGTTTTGTAGAAGGCAAGATTGTAAGATTGCAATATTAGGCGCAGGATTTGGTACCCCTGTACTTCAGGCGCCTCTGCGTCCGCTTAACAAGGTGTCTCTCGTGGGTTTTAAATGCAGATCGCGGGATGGGACTCTAAAAACTTTGTACTTCAAAAAAATCTATCTTAATATTTAGACAATGGATATTTATCTTTCTTTTCTATGCTTTCTGGTTTAATTTAATTATGGCTAACCCCAATGCATAGTAAGGGAAAATGATGTGACAGAACGATGTTACAAAAAACAGAGGAACTAAAGTTGCCTTTTAAAGTAACCCCAGGTTATATAGACGCACACTGTTTAGCTGTAAGCAAAGTGGTACTAGTGTTACTTACCAAACAAGATTTTGGTGGGCAAACCTCATAAACGAGTTCAATAAGCTGTTTATGATACCCAAATATAATTAAATGAAGTCAACTTTGGGTTCCATAAGGCGCTGATTCACGATGGCAGCATGCGTTTTATATTGCATAAATGCCAATAATAAAAATAAAGCAGTTGAAATTTATAAAATTACCATTATAGCCATCAAGATCAAGGTCACCAGCACTGGCAATAGCAGAACCAAAATTAAGTCTTGCTCCTTTGGCCGTCAACTTCGCCTTCAAAACAAGTTTGCCCTATAAACAAGTCAAAGAAATAAGGAGAAACATAATTTACTCCGTTAAATGTTCAAGGCTTGTTATTCCACGAAGTATTTTTTATCATGGCAAAAAATTACAAAGCGGTACACCAAATCCTTACTGTGAGTTACCTAGTAAGGGAAGCGTCTTTCCATACTGTGAAGAACTCGGGGATATTCATGACCAATCAGTGCAATCCCTGTAACAAAAAAATCCTGCATGACGCTGTGGTAAATTAAATCCGTAATGGGTGTATCTGAACCGGTTTGACTGAAAAATACAAAGGATTCCTATTCCTTGTGAATTCATTATAACAAATCAGGTGATAAGCTTCCTGATTTATATTGGCATGAATATATTTTCAAATACTATTTGTGCTTTTGACAAATAAAAAAAAGAAGAGCAGTCCAGTTGATATTTTTGACACAATCACGTTGTTTCGTTTACTTTCCATTTAGACTGTACAAAAGGTGCCATTGTTAAATTTCTTCTTTCATTATGTACAATTAGAAGTTCAATCAATTAGCAACATTTTAGTAGTTTTTTTACCTATGTAAACGAGACAACCTGCGAGGGCAAGCTCTTCAACGAGATCTAACTTAAGATGCATCTCCACCTCGTCTTCCAATCAGTTTTTTTTTTAAAAAAACATGAAGATTAGGAACACATCTGATCACATGTGGTGCTAGAAATGTTTATAATTTTCAAAAAGTAAACAAACGCTTAGTGCGGGACTCACACTCAGCAAGGCGAATGCTCTTTTTTCACTGAAAAAGCTTCCCCACAAACCCAGTTGCTTTATGAACATCAAATCTAGCTTAAGTCTATGTACAGCACCAGCTGTGCACAATTTCTGTCTTTAAAATAATAGTCATGTGACCGTTTATAGCATTTTTCCAATGAAATATTATCCAAATTTACCGAAAGATCTCAAGTAACAGTGATACAGTGAGGAGTGAATCTTGGCAAGTTCTGACCTCCGTTACAATGTTTGGGCATGAACCCAAAGCTCAATTTTCAAAGCAAAAGCCATCCAAACAAACATGGCGATATAAAATGCAACCAATATTCTTGTTCCC
>RDPX01000012.1:4329432-4369457 GCA_003991215.1 Morbakka virulenta
TATTATTATTATTATTATTATTATTATTATTATTATTATTATTATTATTATTATAAATATTGAGTAATCACCAGGTTAACATATCTGTTGCATCATCACTTTCGATTCCAGGCGTAAATGTTGGGGAAAATAGCTGAAGATATCCCTCGCGTGAACGAATAGCGTGTAAAAAAAGGCACTGCTTGGACCCCTTTTGTTAGAAATAAACCCAGCAGGCCATATGAAAGCTTTGAGAACATATATTAACTTTCATTAGGAATGTACAAACGCATTTCCAGCAAAAAATTAAAGGCATTTCTATTTTCCAGCCAATACTTTGTCATGATTAACATGCAATACCATGAACCATTAGCTGTTATCATATACCAATCTCCATAGCCAAACGGCCGTAGATACACCTCGATTACTTTCACCAGTTCTTTCCATATTTGTCGACCTTCTACAGATTTTGATGAAGCATGAGATCTCATATTCTGCCCACTGGTAACTTTTGGCGGCCAATTTTTTCTCGGTCTTCCCCTTCCTCGCTTTCCAGGTATTCTATGCATAATGGTGAAGGCTAAGCTGAATTCGTTCCTGTGACAAGTGACCCATCCAATTCCATTCAATTTTCTTTGTTTGACAAATGGAAGTAGAGTTTCATACTATCCCCTCTTTTGTACCATTTTACACGATAAGTTAACAAAATAAATTAGGCTTTCGCATTATTCTTACCTTTCCAATACTATCGGTCCTTGGTGCCCCTGATGCAATTTCTGTAACAAAAACAAACAGAAAAAGCGATACATAATTTTGAAATATTCCTTAGATGTAAGCAAGTCTATATCAAGTCAATGCTAGAATTGCATTTTGAAATGTCAAATCAAACAGAACAAACAAAACAACGGTACTCGCTATTCTCTGTGCGGTTTACTGCAGGAATACTTTTACTTGTTATTTATTCAAGGTATTTTAATACGTTCTTTGCGTATTGTCTATGAAAGGATTTGCAGGCTCTTAACCTAAATCCCCACCTATCTAAGAAATGAAATCACAAATCTTAGCTGGTGGGTAATAACTAAACTTATCTGTATGTAGCAATTGCACACTCCTCGATATTAATAAATAATTCATCACCCATTCAACGCCCAACTCTTGATTAATCTTTTGTTAGCCGTTTTATATTCAGCATTGTAAAGACATGCTTTATTTAAATTATTGTTTGCATTTTTGTTGTTTTACATAAACCACTTTAGTCTGAGAAAGCACGTATCACAAGAATCACAAAAAATTCATAAACTTTAGCCTTTTGGTGAAAATATCTTCGCTTCTCAATGTGGGGTATTATCAATTGTTTGCCTAAATTTAAAAAACCAACATAGACTGTTAACTGGAGCTTTCTCTGTATATTGGTTGATATTTGCCCAAAACTAACTCTGTTACGAACCACATCGTCAGGGAAGTTCTTTTTTTGTAAACAATTTAAATAACATCCTTTGTATTTCCTGATTGTAAAAAGTCAACGTCAAACAATGCTATACTTCTCTTACAATAAATCTCACAAATAGATCAAATGTTTGATGTGTGGTAACATAGATTGCACTATATTCGACATAACAAGGCTTAGAAAGTGTCAAAGGTTTGGATTTTCAAAAAAATCAACATTACGGTGCAATTACTTGCCGTAAAAAATTAACTACGGTATTATAACAAAGTTGCAAACATATTTTTTATTTTCACTGAATAAATCAGCTTATAAAAAGTGATAAACAAGGGTGCGAAAAGTGAAGCCTGATGATCAATATTTCAAAATCCTACCAATCCTTTGCTTCTTTAGAAATGATCCGTAGCACAGTGAAAATCCTGCCGCACAAAAAAAGCGAAAAAAAATCATTACTCGTTTACGCCGCAGAAAGCAAGACTACATGTACACATGTAAAGGCAATACAAGAGATACGCCTACACAGTTTCACCAGGTCCGCAAGATTACCTTACAACGTGGTCATCCCCAATTGTTTTATTTACACTAAGCACAGGGAATATGAAAACCAGGGTTCAGGGCTATATGTGTACTGTCACAAAGTACCCCAAGTTGCCTTTCAGAGACAACAACAGTAAAACAGTATTCTGATATCCGTTTTCTGTCCAGATAACAACTTTGTATTCATTATTACTAATACTTCTATAACTATATTTTTTAAAAATTGTATGGCCTGCACTTTAAAAAAGTATTACTTTTGCCACAAACCAACCCAATGCCTAATTTCGAGGGGGTGTCACAACGGAGTAAATGCTGCTGCCAGGTCTTGGCCCTGCCGCATTTTTCATGTGTTTTAATTAAAGAAAATGACAGTAACAATATATTGACACCTCGGTTTCCAATCCTGACATGCTCTGGATTTATCTAATAAAATAAAATTTCAAAAAGATGTCTTTGTGTTCCGACAATACAACATACGATTTACAATCCAGAAAAAAATTAACAATTGAAGACCCTCGATATACTTATTCGTCAAAGAAAATTTTACAGTGGTCATAACACTATAACCTGTCACAAATCCAACGCACAGGTCTCCTTTCAAATACCTTCTTAAGGCCTCTGGTCAACATGGCATACAGTAAGTAATATTGGTTGTTGGTTAAAACTCCTTAAAAAACACTAAACTTACCCAAAAAGCTTAGTCGAATATTTTCTTTTGTTTCAGTTATCGGTGGAAGATCTTCATCGTCATCTCCGTCCGGTACTTCAAATACACTTCCTAAAAAGTAAATTATATATAGTAAGAAGAAAAAGCCGTGCTATAAAAAATATGACTAAACAGCCATGAGTTAAATGCATTTAAAATATGCTTTCTAATTACTTGAAAATTGTTAGAAATATCAAAAGCGCAATAAAATATGCGACCGAAATAGGATGCAAGACCTGGCTCGAGGTTTACTCAGTTAGCAACCTGACAAGGTAATGGAATATACAATAAAATATCAACCCAATTAGAACCATCTATAATACCAATTCAGCATGGAAATTACTCCTTTTATTAAATTAAAACTTTTCCATACCTTGAACCAGTATACAAGCTTCAATTAAAAATTTTATTTCTTGCTCACTAACAGTTCACAATAGTAATTACAAAATGCACGTTCCGTTACTTGCAGTCAACGTTATTAACAACGTTTACTTTAGTTACATAAGGGTATAGAAGCATTTGCGAAAAACAGAGATGTCAGCTTACTGGGGAATCAATGGGAACTAAAATACTTGGAAAAATAAATAATAGGCTGAAATTTCTGTATAGAAAACAAAGCTTTCTAGATAACTTCCTAAAAAAAAGCAACACAGGCCAAAAATGCCTATCTTACCTAGGGCCAAAAATATGGAATAACCTATCATCTGAATTAAAATCTACTAACAATGTCAACACTTTTAAACACAAGACCAAAGAATACTATTTTCAAAATATAAAGAAAGAAGAAGACAATATATATATATCTACTACTGACAACTCATGTTTTCACTGTCATAAAGAGCCAGGCATTCTAAAAGGACATCATTTTAAAACACATTTATATTTTTTAATTTTATCTCCCTTTTTTTTTCAATTAAANTGCTCCTCAATGCCCTCATTCAGCCACTTTTTGATTATGCATGCTCCTCATGGTACCCCATGTTGAATAAGAGACTGATAAAAAAAATGCAGTCTGCACAAAACAAATGCATTCGCTTTTATCTGAATTTAAAAAACACAGCCCATGTTGGTGCTACTGAATTTAAAGAGATAAATTGGCTCCCCACAAAGCACAGAGTAAATCAAAATATTAGTGTAAAGATATTGAAATTTTTTAAAGGAACTGCTCCAGTTTATTATGATAAAATATTCCACCCAGTCAACCAGAGTTGTGTTACACGAAGGTCAAAGTTTAAATTACATATCTTATCTCGTAAAAGCAACACAGGCCAAAAATGCCTATCTTACCTAGGGCCAAAAATATGGAATAACCTATCATCTGAATTAAAATCTACTAACAATGTCAACACTTTTAAACACAAGACCAAAGAATACTATTTTCAAAATATAAAGAAAGAAGAAGACAATATATATATCTACTACTGACAACTCATGTTTTCACTGTCATAAAGAGCCAGGCATTCTAAAAGGACATCATTTTAAAACACATTTATATTTTTAAATTTTATCTCCCTTTTTTTTTCAATTAAAAAAATCACCTCTTAAGTACTTAAATACTTTTAGTATTAATTTATAAAAAAGTTTGTAAATTAACTTTAAATTGTAATTTATTGCCTTTCTAGGCCTTTCTTTTTTTTAAACATTTGTAAACATTTTTCATTTTATGTTTGTGGCAAATAAAAACTTACTTACTTAGCTACAACTTGCACTAGTCTCAAAATTGAAGCACAAAAGAAAAACGTCCCCATGTGTAATTCCAAACGTTCAGTTTCATACCGACCCAGAAAAAGGTGTCTGGGTAACCACCATCATATTCTTTTATCCTTACAATCTTTACCTAAGGCATCTGAAACTCTTTCCCTTTTTTTCTTCAAAAAAAATTTAGCAGACACTAGTAAACCTCTATAAAGTAAAGGCGCCAAAATCATGAAAACAACACCCAGCATGTAAATAGCAGGCAGGAGGTACCTCAGGGCTATCAAAGGAGCGTCACGGAAACTTTGTATGGTTTCTTATAAAATAATTGCGGAATTCAAAATTCAAATGAATAAAAAATCTGTAAAGCAATAGCTTTGATTTCTTCATTATAAAAACAATTTTAGGGAAGCCATTTATTAATCGATAGAATGTACTACTTTACTGTTGTTTGTGAACATAGAAACTATTGCCTGATGTAAAATAATACTAACCCACTGTCGTATAAATTATGAACAGGTGTAATGGGAAAAAATATCACTGGTCTCAGACAATACTGATCTCAGACAATACTGGTCTCAGACAGCACAGGTCTCTCTTAAATAACAACAGGTTGTGGCAGACTACTACTACTTTATGTAAACTGACGATGTTTGACAAAAAGGCCGTAGTTAAAAGACGGCTACCACTTGTTAATTTACCACTGTTTTCAGTGGTAAATGGGCAAAGGGTACCGTAGAAATCACGGCTGCGGTTAACAAAACTAGTGGAAAAAATAGGAGAAAAATAGGGAAAGAAAGGGATAAATTAGGACGTGGAATTGTAATATTGTAATTTTAACAGGTACAAAAAGAAAAAAGTGGATGTAATGCAGAAAATGAATATAAAGCTTTGTGCTCGTAAAACCATAGGCAAAGGAAATAGTGTCAGGAAAATAGGCGCTGGCTATAAAGTGCACAATGTGGGGAGAATGTAATCAAAACTGAGGTAGAGATTGTCCTTTGCCCAGAATTATAGGAAAAGGTCACTAAAATTTAAGAATTAACCGCGATAAAACTTTTCAGATATGGAAACACATGGAATATTATCTCAACATGCTCACTGTAACAAGTATGTTGAGAGGAGGAGGAGAACGAAGAATACAAGGGAACTTGAAGAGTACTTGCAAAGAATACAACGAATGGCAAAAACAATAATACCTGGGGTAAGAATGCAAAAGTAGGGAAGCTGTAATGGCCAGGAGTATCAAAATAAGATTCAGATTAGGGAAAGTAGAATTTTATACACCTCATTTAGGGAAAGAAGAAATTATCCACTAACATACAAAACGGGGAGACAAAAAACACCGTTTGATCACATCAAGATCGGAAATTAAATTATTTGTTATGAGCTGTAAGTTTATACATGGAGAACAAAAGTTTACACATCAACGGATCTTAGTAGTTTATTTTAGAATCAAAGTTGAAAAGAAGAAAAAGAAAAATGAAAAAAAGCAAGTTTAAACCCAAAGAGGAGAAGATAACCAAGTTTAGAGAAAAGACGGTAATAGCCCTCGGGAAAAGAGAACAAATGAGAAATTCTCTAGCAATACTTGAAGAGATGCGAACTGATATGAAACACCAGTGGAAAACCAAGACTAGAGAAAAACACAAGGTGGTTGTATGAGAGGCTTAAAACCGAGATTTATGAAAAGGTAGCAATACGACATATGAAAGATACTGGGAATATTACAAAACGAAGATATAAGTAGACAAAATGAAGGCTAACAGAGCAGTAGCTGTAGCTAAGGGAAATGTATCCTGCCATTGGGACGAGAAAGTGAACACCCTGGAAGATGAGTAGAACTTTGATAAACATGGTTTAATTTCCATACTGAGGAACAGAAATCTAATCTCTTTGCCATTTTCTATCTTATCTTTATGAAAAGTTCAAAATACACAAAAATCTAATCTCTTTGCTATTTTCTATCTTATCTTTATGAAAAGTTCAAAATATTGAAGTTAGTCTATCTCTAACGAAAAGCGCATTGATAGCAATAAGATTTGTCACTTTCCAAAGCAATGATTACGAACATATCAATAAGATATTCGTAATCGTCAGGCAGAAAGGGAAAAATTCCAGCTGGACACTGGGATACAGAAACAGTAGTACTACATATGGGGTTCTATCAGATGAAATTTTCATTTACTTTTTTAGCCGATCTAATATTAGGGTCTATTCATGAGGGCAGGAGTGTCACGAGTACTGTAACAAGTGTGTCTATCACTAAAATGCCATCGATTGGTTATGTCCAAACGTTAACGAACATTGATGTATGGTGCTTATATCATCTGCCATTGTTAAGGCCCCAATTTCTATTGACCAGATGGCTTCAAAACATTTATGTTTGATCAAGTATTGAGCTTCATTACTTTAAAGCATAGAAAGCTCACACTGTTTTGGTCTGAGTTGAAAATTGTTTGAAATGTGGAAGCCATATCACTGGGTTAAAAAAAGTGTCACTTCCTGTAATGCAAAACTCTCCTTGACTTGTATGCCCCGGGCATTTGCACCAATCAGAGAAGCTAGATCAGAAAAACGCCAACTGGGCCCCAGCTCCAACATGTGCTCGCCACGTTTGCAAGCCTTCTACATGTTTCAACTTTCTATGGCTCCGGTAAAACAATTAACCTTACTTAACACACCATGATATTCAAAAAGCTACATTTACCTGAAAAAACTTTTGTTCCAACTGTGCCAATGTAATATTTCCTTTCGTTTTTACTCTGTGAAAAAAACACGTTCGACATTATTTCTACTGAAAAGTACGACCATTTCACTACTGTCCCACATAAATCTTTATTAATTGTCTACAGCTATCCAACAAGTTCCTGTTCCAGCTGGTACTCCTCTCCTGAAAATCCTTTTTTTCTACCATTTTCAAGCCATCTTTTCTAACATTTCCTGAAATCATTACATTATTACGATACCCTGTAGCAATGTATCTCTCGCGCTTGAAATACCTAAATTGGGAATGGTCTTTTGGCAATGATCTTTGTGGGTCATTTTGGACTGTTTTGAGTGATTCTAGGTTCTTCTAAACCATTATGGATCCTACTAAGTTTTCGTAAGTATATCCACCGTAAATGTACAATAAAAACAAATAGAAGAACAACTGTCATTTGACGTTCCACAACTATAATCACGGAAAAAAAACGAATGATTGATGTAAAATTATCCATATATGGGTCTTAGTTATTCTACTGCCATAAGAATGTGATTTTTAGTACACAGCAAATCCTAAATATTTTAATGTGCCTCTTTTTAAGTGAATAAGTTTTTTCATACCTCATCAATATCCGCACCTATTCCTGCCAAGCAATATCCATAATTAAGATAAGAGGGAATTGACTTGTCATCTGTAAAAATATGTACAAAAATTAATAATCTTTGATGTGTAAATTATCAAAACAAATGAAAAATGTGATTAGATTTCATGCTTTTAATGGATACTGTTTAGTCAACAATAAATATGATAACATTTAACGACTGGGTTGTTTTGACTCCAAAAACTGTAACCGAAAACTGGAAATCAATGTAACAGTTTCCTTAAAAATTAAGGTACAAAACATTTTATTAAATTACATATGAAGTACCTGTTTTAATATTTTCAAACAATATAACATAAAAGCTGGTTTCAATAATACTATTTTGAAATCAGTAAGGGGTTCTTTTGTATATCTTCTTTCTCCTTTTACATCGGTAATCCACTTCGTCTATTTTTGAGGTAACTTTTTACAGTAAAAGTTTCCAAGTTTACATGGTCATGGATTGGAACTCAATTCACCTTGACTTACCATCTGAACCAAAAAATGAAAGCAACTATGAATAAAAGGTGGGCACATTCACCCCAATCAATTCAAAAAGTCACTTCATCACAAAGGGTTACTTGTTGCTGTACACTTCCACATTTTTGCCATTCAAATTTGAAGAGAGCTCATTCTTATCAAACTTTACCTCAAAAAACAACAACAGAGTCAGCAGTCTCTTACTTACTAAAGGTTGGGTCAATACTTTCTGGGCTAATAGTTAAAAGTTTTTGTTACAGTACTTAACTAAAGTGTTATGAAAACTCGTTGATATTTAAATATTCTTTTGTTTATTTTCTAGGTCTGTACACACTATTTACTACTAAACAATTTACTATGGTTTTGTGTTGAAGAAAGCCTTTCTTCTGGTCTGACTACTTCGCATTCTTACAACAATTTATTCAACACAAGAAAATGAGCAAAGGATTGAAACCAACCAGATTGGATGTCGACCCAACTTCTCCAAAAGCTTTAAAAGAGTGGAAGCATTGGAAACGAACTTTCGATAATTACATTGAAGAGTGCGGGCGAGATGCTCCCGATAAATTCAGATCAGTTGTCAACTTCATATCTTCAGATGTATTTGAGTACGTCGAGAAGTGTACAACTTATGAGGAAATAATAGATACTCTTACAAAACTGTACGTCAAAACACCAAACACGATATTCGCCCGTCATCAACTAGCGTCACGAAAACAGAAACCAGATGAATCTCTCGACGAGTACCTCGAGGAGCTGAAAAAAACTTAGTAAACATTGCAATTTTGCTGTTGTTACTGCTGAAACCTACCGTTGTGAAATGATAAGGGACTCGTTTATAAATGGATTATCTTCCAGCTATATTCGACAGTGCCTTTTGGAAAATACTAAGCTTACGTTAGAAGAAGCACACGACAAAGCACGAACACTTGATCTCGCACAGAGAAATTCAGAAGCATATTCCCAGACCGTTCAACCACCAACCGTAGCACCTGCAGCTTCAGCAACAGATGACACCTTTGAGGAAACTGCTGAAACATCATCATCATCATTCCTTGCCACCATGCGAAAAGGAACTAATCCTAAGCATATGAACGTTCGTAAGAAAACATGCTATTTTTGTGGTGGTCCTATGCACGCAAATCGCACTATGTGCCCTGCTCGTGAGGCTGTCTGCCATAATTGCTCGAAAACTGGACATTTCTCCAAAGTCTGTCAATCATCAAAGAAAAATGCATCACTTTCTGCTATGTATTCACCAACACTAGGTGCTATCACTGCTGCCTGCCCACCTAGTCTTCGCCATGCATCGATACCAGTAACAGTAAATGGCTACCACATGGATGCTCTAATTGACTCGTGTAGTTCTGATAATTTCATTAGCGAGAATGCCTTCAAAAAACTCAATGTTCCATTGATACATTCTTCACATAAAGTATCTATGGCATTCACATCAATGGAGTCTTCAGTGATTGGAAGTTGTCGATTAACTATCTTGTTGAAAGACAATTTGTATGAAAACGTAACAGTTGGCGTTCTGAAAAATCTCTACAGTGACATAATCCTGGGCTATGAATTCCAAAAGCAGCACAACAACCTAAAATTTCAACTTGGAGGATCCAAACCCGACCTCGTTGTCGCACCACCAAAGATACCGGTAAGCGCAATACCAAATCAATTGGAGAACCAACCCAAATCAACTGCACCAAACATTTCCAAAAACAACCCAGAAGTAGCCATACAACCAGTCAATCCTTTATCAGCTGACAGCTCTCCACCTAAGTTTGCAAATGTACCACCACCATCGTTATTTAAAAACTTACCAAAAGCCATCAAGCCAATCACCACCAAATCGAGATCATTTAACAAAGACGATAGGGCCTTCATCAAAAAGGAACTTGACTCCCTCCTCAAATCAGGAATGGTCCAGCGAAGTGACTCCGCTTGGAGAGCCCAAGTCCTTGTCGCAAAGGACGAATTCAACCGCCATCGCAAAAGGTTATGTATAGATTACTCCCAGACTATCAACTTATATACTAATCTTGATGCATATCCTCTTCCACGAATCGATGAAATAGTGAATAAACTGTCAAAGTACAAGAACTTTTCAACTTATGACCTTAAAGGTGCATATCATCAGGCCCGCTGTTAGAATCGGAGCGAAAGTTTACAGCCTTCGAATGCCTCGGAGGTCTGTATGAATTTGTAGTAATCCCTTTCGGCGTAACAAATGGGGTTCCTTGCTTCCAGAGAACGATGGATGACTTGATCAAAGAGAAAGGACTTACAGACAATTATCCGTATCTTGACAGCGTAACAATCGGAGGTATTGACGAAGAAGATCTGAAAAAAAATGACACTGCCTTCAAAGAAATGATTAAAAGACGAAAAGTTACGCTTAACAACTCCAAAACCGTACAATGTTCGCCATCAATTGACATCCTTGGCTACCGAATCACTCACAACAACATCAAACCGGATCCAGAAAGATTACGCCCGCTGTTAGAGTATCCACCTCCTTCAAATGCAGCTTCACTTCGACGGGCTTTGGGTATGTTCGCTTACTATGCGAAATTGATTCCCCAATTCTCCGATAAAATAAAACCTCTGTCAGAAACTGAAACATTTCCTTTATCTAAAGCTGCTATCGAATCATTCAACGCCCATAAAACTGAGCTGGGGAAGGTCGTACTAGCACCAATCCACGAGGACGCTCCTTTTGTAGTCGAGTGCGATGCTTCAGATGTTGCAATTTCAGCCTCTCTTAATCAAAACGGTCGTCCAGTTGCCTTCATGTCGAAAACCTTGTCAAAGAGCGAGAAGTGGTACCCTGCAGTGGAAAAAGAGGCTCTGGCCATTATTGAAGCTGTACGGAAGTGGAACCACCTCTTATCTCGTCAAAAATTCACGCTGATATCGATCAACGCTCTGTGTCTTACATGTCCGATAACCGCAAACGGACAAAAATTAAGAACAATAAAACTCAGACGTGGCGTACGGAACTTGCAGACTTTTCTTATGACATTCAATACCGAGAGGGGAAGAGTAATATTGTAGCTGATTCCTTCACGCGTGCACATTGTGTTGCAGTTTCGAGTAACCTTGACGATATCCACAAACAACTTTGTCATCCTGGAGTGACACGCCTTCTGCATTTTGTAAGAACTAAAAACCTACCATTCTCTGCTGAAGATGACAAGCGCACCTGTTGTAACTGTAAACATTGTGCAGAACTGAAACCTCGATTTTACAATGGTAACAATGGAAAACTGATCAAAGCAACACGACCAATGGAACGACTAACTATTGACTTCAAAGGACCTTTGCCATCAGCCACACACAACAAATATTTCCTGAGAGTCATTGACGAGTATTCGCGATTCCCATTTGTAATCCCGACTCCTGATTTATTAACAACTACAGTCATCAAATCTCTCAGCTCAATCTCTTCAATAGGTGGAATGCCAGAATATGTGCATTCAGACAGAGGAAAGTCGTTCATGTCTGCAGAATTGGTTAAATATCTTACTGACCATGGAATTGCATCAAGCCACAGTACGCCATATCACGCAATTGGAAATGGAGAGGTGGAGCGCTACAATGGTATTGTTTGGAAATCAATTCGACTAGCCTTGGCGTCTAACAATTTACCAATTTCGCACTGGGAAAAAGTACTTCCTGATGTTCTTCATTCAATCCGTTCCCTCTTGTCCAATGCAACAAACTATTCTCCGCAGAAACCATATATCTGCTTCATTGATTCTCTTTTCCATTTCTTTAGAAACAGTTCATGTCTCACTTCCATATTTTTGAAAAGGTCTCTCTTGACATTGCAATTCTTTGTTTAATCTCCCTGTCGCATCTATCGTCTGATGTGATCAAGCTTCCTAAATAACTAAACCAGTTCACTTGCTTAATTTTTGTGTTATGAACCCAGACGTTACAAGATGGAATGTCTTTCTCTTTGGTTACTATCATGCACTCTGTCTTTTTTGTGTTGACATGTGAACCCTTTTTTGCACTTTCGAAGACCACCTTATCTACTAATTCTTGAAGTTGTTCTACCAATGTGGCTACCAGAATCTATTATCTGCATAGNTCACTTCCATATTTTTGAAAAGGTCTCTCTTGACATTGCAATTCTTTGTTTAATCTCCCTGTCGCATCTATCGTCTGATGTGATCAAGCTTCCTAAATAACTAAACCAGTTCACTTGCTTAATTTTTGTGTTATGAACCCAGACGTTACAAGATGGAATGTCTTTCTCTTTGGTTACTATCATGCACTCTGTCTTTTTTGTGTTGACATGTGAACCCTTTTTTGCACTTTCGAAGACCACCTTATCTACTAATTCTTGAAGTTGTTCTACCAATGTGGCTACCAGAATCTATTATCTGCATAGTGGAGGTTATTAATATTTCCCCCTCCTACAATAAGCCCTGGCATATCTTCTAATTCTGTTAATATTCTTTCACTAAATAGGTTGAACAGGTCAGGTGACAGCACACATCCTTGTCTTACTCCTTTCTTCATTTCAACATATTCGCCTACTTGATTACCGATTCCTACAGCTGCTGTTTGTTTCCAATACAGGACTCTTATGATTCTTAAATCTTAACAGTCTATCTGGATATCCTCCAGCATTTCCATGAGTTTCTTGTGTTTGACATTATCGAAAGCTTTGCTATAGTCTATAAAACATAAGAAAAGGTTTTGTTGCATCTCAATAGCTCTCTCTGGTAACATTCTGATCATCAATATTGCATTTTGCGTACCGCTATTTTTTACAGTTCTACACTGCAGTTTTGATATTTCGTGTTTAGTCTTGTTTCTTGTTTGTCTCATCAATACCCCTAATAAAATTTTCACTACATGACTGTATGGAACTGAAATAATTGGGTCAAAAACACACTTTTCTATCTCCACTCTCAAATTTGCTACTTAAACATGGCTTCATTTTTAAGTGAGCTGGCTCTGGGCTGTACTGCTTAGCAAAATCTTAATATGACAAGGTAATTAAAGTTCTTAACTGAACCACATTTACCTAAGTAGGTTGATCAATTCATCTCCTTAATACTTCATAAAGTCAACAAATTTGACATCTTTTCTTCTAAGAGTTTGAATAAAGCTAATAGCCAATATCACTTAACTTTAACTACATTATACAGGTACGGTATAAATGCCAAACAAAACTATTGTTGCTAGATTGTTGTGATGTTGGTTAGTGCAACATCATGCACTACGAAAACAAATTCAGGGTATCCTCATGACATTAAACAGAACAGCTCTGTCTGAAAAGAACAAGGTTTATTTAATTAAAATACAACATACCACCAGCAAGATTATAGTTATGATTACGGCAAGGACTTAAGGCAAGCATTGTAGTTTTTAAATTCTTTGATATAACTCTGCAGGCTCCTTCAAACAAATGGAAATTCTTCATATTTGTTTTAAAAATATACCTATGAGCACAAGCCTACAAAAGAGAGGGAGAAAAAAAGCTCATTACTGTTGGTAATACCTAATAAAAACATGTTAACAGAACTACTTTTCCCCTGGCAAATGAAGTAATGGGTGTGTATTGTGTGATCTGATAACAAATTTGTTCATAAATAAATATGTGAGCTATTCACTTTAGCTCAGGCAAAATGTTTTCTGTTGAACTTCAAATTTACACCTCACTTTTCTATTAGCAATTCCTTTTGAATTATACTATGGCATTAAACATATTAATTTGAGTGCAGTTAGAAAAAAGCAAACACACACACAAAAAAAGTTGCATTCTGTTTTAATATTGCATTGTTTTGATTGTCAATGCACTTATGATTAAGTAAATATAATAGTAAATATAGTAATTATGTAACTACAATGTTTAATACAGATCATCATAAGTAATCGCATTAAAAGAAAAAATAAATTTAAAACCATAAAAAATAATTTTGGTTACTCATTGATCATTAGTGTATAAAAATTGATAAAACTTACTACTCCACACACACATACACACACACACACACACACACACACACACACACTTCTAATTAAGTAAATACATTGGTATAAAAGATATCCTACATTATCTTTATACAAACTCCAAATGCATTTGAAAGGCCAAACAAGAGACTCTTAAATTAAGCCTCAGCTAAGTTATAAGAACCTTTATCTACCCTGAAGTAAAGTCTACCTAAAGAATTTGATATAACAGGCTAATTGTTATAACTATGATTACTGTGAAAGCTACAGTAAGTAATCTTTATCAACATCATCATCATCATCATCATATTACTATGGAGGTATCATAAAACTGGTACTGTGGTAAACCAGTAAACATGTCAATAAATAATAATACATGTGCACATATATGCCCATGAGCTCTGGTGTAAAACAAAAGGGAAGAAACTGACAAAGAAATAACATCTTACCATTACTCGCTTATCAATACCACCACTTTTTAGTGAAACTCCAAACCATTGATTACTTTTCTCCTCATTATCTTGATTTCCTGAAATAAATGAATGTATAATCATTTTACTCAAACCTTAATCTGTTATAACAGTTAAAGCCTTGATGACAACTACAAGTATTAGCATCAAAATCAAATAAATTAACCCCCAAGAACTTTAAATACCAGGTTGACAGGTTGGCATCAGGTGGGATAAAGTGGTCTCATGGAGGCAGGAGAGGGCCACTTTGGTCTTGATTGCTAACCCTCCTACAGAAAGTGTCTGTATAAAAACACCAATGATAATGTCACCTCATCATCACTCCTCTCCTATGAGGACAATGGCAATAAATGGTAGACTTCATCTGGTGTTATTCTGTTTGATACCACCCCATAACCATGTGGCTCAGTTACTCAACATGCCATTGGTCTGCATCATAGTGATTGTTTCGGACATCTATTTTTTACAATACTTCTTACCACAAATTTCATCTGACAAATGGACCCCAGTACTTAGCAGATTTGTAGTGGTAAAGGGGCTCCAAAGGATCTAAGAACAAAAGACAGACCCATATTCAAGCATGTAGACTTGCAGTACTACTGGCACAAAAAAGGCCTTGAAAAAAGCCTATTATTTTCAAAAATACTACCTGCTTAGCTTTCAGTACTGTAAGAGACCTTCCTTTTAAACTTTTTTTAAAGGTTACCTTCACTCTAGCTCTTTTCATATTCTTGTGCATTGTCAGACCACCCTAAATGGCAATGTTAGTAACAGTGATCATTATGTTGATAGCTATTTACTATTGTTTTGACTGGAATTCAAAACTTATCTCCATAGTCTTGCTTTCTATCCTCAACAGGATCTTCCAGATATTACAGCATCAGAACCTGAATCTAAAGAAAATCCTTCCATTGCTTTGTAAAGAATGTCTCTTCTTCAGGTCACTTGTTACTTATTTTATCTTGTATGATCTCTCCCTTCTGGTTTTTACTCGCTTACTGACTTACTGATGGTAAGGCCCCACTGAAATGGCCTGGGTCAAGTATCATACTGCCAGTTTATAACATTGGTGACTTCAGTGCTTACCATATACCCTGGTTGAGTCATTCCAATAAAACTGACAGACCTGCCTGATGCTCACAGGAATAATTTCTATCTTGAGTTTTATCTGAAGAGCAAGTCAAGCTTGTAAAACTGTGGTTTCTAATGCTATATCTGACAATGCTGAGTGCGTTTGTGAATGCAAGTTTTTTTAAAGATGAAACTGAGATTTCTGGAAGAATAAAAATAGTGTTTTGGAATAAGGCAATTGGGTTATTCCTTCACTTCTTGACAGTGTTCAGCTTTCTAGTACTCTAATGAAGAGGCTGATTTTTTGCTGTATTTCTTCTCACCTATTCCTCCTTAAATGACACTGGTATTTCTTTGCCAGAGTTACCTCCACAAACTTATCAGATTTTGGGCTCATTATCACAAATCCATGGCTGCTTACAACATTTATTCATGGGCTTAATCAATCTGATTGTTTTGCTCTATATTCTATTTCAGTAGATGTAAGAGCTTTATCATGTCATGAGTTGTAAGCTTTTTCTGAGTTACGTTTCGAGAGATACTTTTCCCATCGTCAGGCTGATGATGGGAAAAGTATCTTTTGAAACGTAGCTTACGACTCATGACATGATAAAGCTCTTACATCTATGACTTCCTCTGAGTCCACAAAGTTCAGAACTTTCAAGATTATTAGGGAAACTGATGGAGAAGTTATTCTTCAGCGCTGCCGATGTCTGGAAAATCAAGATTGCTGAATTTACCAATCACTTTAGGTTCTCCTAAAGATGCCTGCACAACCATGTGATTCCAACTGATTTACATCTTTGTTGCCCAGTAACCACAAACAGATCAAGGTGTATACTTGAACAGACAAGCCGTCAACTTCTTCAAGAAAGAATTCATTTAAATCATAGGAAACGTTTGTGACTTGCTGCAGACATTTGGGAAGCTGAATTTTTCCTTCCAAGCAAACTAAGCACTGATCACTTCCAGGAATTAATCTCATCAGTTGATAACACTCACATACAAAGATTGCACTCTACCAGGGAAAGACACCAAAAGAAGTTTGATAACCTGAAATGAAAGTTACCAACAGTACCAAAACCCACAAAAAAATCTAATTGGATTGTTAACCTGTCTAGTCAAACACTGTCATCAACAGAGGAATCCCTTCTTATTAAAGGTTTGAACTTTTCTGTTACTCCCAAAGTCATCCCTGCAAAAGAGATCGTCTCAATAGTGGAAACAGCAGTAAAAGACCTTATCAAAAGTGAAGCAGACACAATTGGAGCAAAGACAAGCCTCACCCTTCAATCTTCCAAAGTACCCATTGACAACATCACCAAAAGGGAACAATGTGCCATCAAAACCCTAAAGAATGATAATTCAATCTCCATCCTACCGGCTGACAAAGGGCATAAAAAAGCCTGATGTTGGGAGAAGTATCTCTCGAAACGTAGCTTGGAAAAAGCTTACAACTCATGACATGATAAAGCTCCTACACCTATGGCTTCCTCTGAGTCAATAAAGTTCAGAATTTTCAAGTCTATTTCAGTAGTTGTCTTAAAAGAGTGTGCCACATGGATATCTTCCTTGCTGTCCAAACTTTTCTATCCTTCCCAACCAGAGTCTTATTTTTCACCTTCCTGTCAAGTTTCTGTTGTACCATCGTTTCAGTTGATCCTTCTGAACCTGTCAAATATTGTCCTGCAAGTCTTCCTTTTGTCATTACTCAGGTCTTTGCATGACTTATCAACAATACAATGGTGGAATTTTTGCAGATGTCAGGTAATTTTGTTGATTTTAGAGGAGCCATGGCTTAATGGTTTGTGCAACTGCACAGTAACCAAGAGTTCCGGGTTCGATTCCTTGAGTTGTTGAGGAGAATTTGGAACTTTACAAAGATAAAAAGCCATTGGTTGGCATCAGGAAGGGCATCCAGCCAAGAAATTCCTCACTGCCAAATCAAAGCCCCTCTGAAGGGCACCGTCTGAGCCCCAATTGCTGGGGGAAAATGACGTTAAAACTAAAAAAAAATAAATTTTCACCACAGATTTAGAGACTTTCACTCCACTGGTGACCATTTAACTGTAAACACAGAACATACCTATAGGATTATGGCTAAGTCTAATAAACAGGAAGCTATAGGTTTGGATATCTCTGGTTTTGGTTGGAAGTGAAACCTGGGCTGTAGCAATGGCAAAAACAAGACTCAACAGATATAACAATGAGATGATGTGATGGATCTGCAATACTGGGATTGATCAGAGAACATTAACAGCTGATCTCTACCTGAAGATTGATCTATTATGCATTTCTGAGCACTAACATGGGAACAGCTTTGCTACTATGACCACCTTCAGCAAATGGATATGAGATCTGACCAAAGAACAGGTCCTCACACACAATGTACAAATTTATGTCACAGAAGAAAGCGTTAGCTAAAAACAGAGCTCAGTGAATAAAGGCAATTAGGCTATGCAAATAACCAACAACTGGAGGATTTCAATCTAATCAAAGTAGTAAAGGAAGTAAAAAGACCAGTGAGTAAGTTCCTGTTAAAAAAAGAAAATTATGTCAGATACCATACCAGCACACTATTTCATAAAGCTGAGGCAGTTGATACAAATTAATGTCATGACCACAAAGACTGGACATCTTATGGTCAGATCATTATTTCTGGACACATAAGGAAGCCTGTTAAATTAATGTCCTCCAAGATAAAAATAAACAGATAAAAACCATTATGTTTCAAAAAAATATTTTATCACTTTATTAATGGGTCACTTTAGTAGGAGAAAAGAATATACTTGAAAGCTGTAAAATGTGTGATACCAAAACTAAAGAAAGCGCCAACATAAAAGATAAAAATATGTAAACATCAAATGACAATACTTTCAAAATAAGAAATCAAAAATTGTAAAAAAATGTAAATTTGGACTTATCACAACTGAAACTGGAACTTAAAAAAACTTACAGAATACAATAAAATCCAACTTATGGTTTGTATAATTAAAAGGATATCTAAAACAAATTAAACATTTGACTTTAACTTTAATTAAATGGCATTGTTCTTATTCAGGTGAGACTATAAGGTAATTGAAAAATTAGATGCAATTATTGATGGCACATGGATAACACATATTGCATGCAATATGCTATTTGCATATCAAAATTACTAATTAGAAATATTGGTATTGAACTTACCCGTTTTGTCAAATGGTACTTCACCTTCACAGGTAGTTGATGGTGAGTCTGCATCACATGAGTACACAGTACCTGGTGATTTTAACCCCTTTTGAAAACTATTTTGTCCTTTTGGTGCACTCACTAAAATCCTTTGCAGGAACAAAAAGAAAAACAAAGACAAGTTTTATTTGTTTCTAATCATATAATTACTTTTCTGGTCTATCACTATTTATTTAACTGNACACAAGGTACCCCAAAGGTTGACTCAAGCTGAGATTAGGTAGTGGGTAGAAGGGAAAAATTTTTAAAGATTTTTAATTTATGTCACTGAAGAAAGCGTTAGCTAAAAACAGAGCTCAGTGAATAAAGGCAATTAGGCTATGCAAATAACCAACAACTGGAGGATTTCAATCTAATCAAAGTAGTAAAGGAAGTAAAAAGACCAGTGAGTAAGTTCCTGTTAAAAAAAGAAAATTATGTCAGATACCATACCAGCACACTATTTCATAAAGCTGAGGCAGTTGATACAAATTAATGTCATGACCACAAAGACTGGACATCTTATGGTCAGATCATTATTTCTGGACACATAAGGAAGCCTGTTAAATTAATGTCCTCCAAGATAAAAATAAACAGATAAAAACCATTATGTTTCAAAAAAATATTTTATCACTTTATTAATGGGTCACTTTAGTAGGAGAAAAGAATATACTTGAAAGCTGTAAAATGTGTGATACCAAAACTAAAGAAAGCGCCAACATAAAAGATAAAAATATGTAAACATCAAATGACAATACTTTCAAAATAAGAAATCAAAAATTGTAAAAAAATGTAAATTTGGACTTATCACAACTGAAACTGGAACTTAAAAAAACTTACAGAATACAATAAAATCCAACTTATGGTTTGTATAATTAAAAGGATATCTAAAACAAATTAAACATTTGACTTTAACTTTAATTAAATGGCATTGTTCTTATTCAGGTGAGACTATAAGGTAATTGAAAAATTAGATGCAATTATTGATGGCACATGGATAACACATATTGCATGCAATATGCTATTTGCATATCAAAATTACTAATTAGAAATATTGGTATTGAACTTACCCGTTTTGTCAAATGGTACTTCACCTTCACAGGTAGTTGATGGTGAGTCTGCATCACATGAGTACACAGTACCTGGTGATTTTAACCCCTTTTGAAAACTATTTTGTCCTTTTGGTGCACTCACTAAAATCCTTTGCAGGAACAAAAAGAAAAACAAAGACAAGTTTTATTTGTTTCTAATCATATAATTACTTTTCTGGTCTATCACTATTTATTTAACTGAAAATTAATGAAATTTATTTGAAAAAACACTGAGGCAACATCAGCATCAAATTTGGATGACAGTTATGTGTCCAAACGGTTTAACAAGAGGAAAAGCTTTCCTTCCCATCATCAAGGTACATGTGCCAGGCAATATTCAATAAAATGTATTCTACAATATAAGATTTTCAAACCTCCTACGGACTACAAAATATTATTTGATTTCTTGTATTTTTTAATCCCAAAGCTTGTTATGTATGTTAGCATGTTGTCAGGTGTAACTGACAACATGCTGAGAGCCCATTTGCATAAAGCATTTACTCAGTCCCTGGATCACTTTTCAAAATTCAAAGTGAAAATTGACATATTAATTGAGGGGGAGAAGACCTTTTAATGAACATGAATTTACATGTATGTATGTATATATATATATATATATATATATATATATTTATATATCATTATTATTATTTTGAATGCATATTATGTATAAATATTTGGTAATATATAATCACCTTTTTCATTTTATACATATTTAATACACACCTTTTTCATCTACATGACAGTTCAATAATAGTCCACTACTTATTAAATTTCAATCATCAAATATCTAATGCAGATCAGTCAATAATGTCTAACCCTTTATCTCAAATGTGTAACCTGATAGCTGCTGGTCAGTGTTTGCTTAGTTTGTCTCTTTGGTTAAATAAAGGTGTAGGATTTACTGTGGTCTTAGTTTTAAATGTGTACTTACATGTACCCATTATTTGTGGTCTGTGAGTGTATGTATGTATGCATGTATGTATGTATGTATGTTGCCTATTATTACTATCATTGTAGTATGATGGGTGTCACAGATGGAGCAGGTTACATTTGCCTATTTTAGAAAGCCAGGTAACAATACCAATTATACTCCTTGCCAGCCAACTTTGTGTTGGATTGGGCTAATTCAATAAAAATTACTAAGAATGAAAGAACCCCTTTATTGGTGCTTGTACATGTGTGTGTGTATTTGTAACTTTATACACCATCCTTTCAGTGTGATCTGGCAACAACAGACCTCCTCACTTAAAATAACTCATATATATATATATATATTGAAAATCTCTTACTACTATTTTTTTACCTCTGACACCATCAACAATGTGCCAATTGACTGACCATCAGAAAATGAAAAAGATAGTTACACCCATGAGAATACTGTAAAAAGAATTAAATTCATCTGATTGACAGCTTTTATTTCAAGTTTGTAAGTTTGTATGTTTGATTACAGATACCACATATCTTGTGTATACACTAGCCTTCACCAATAAATACATAAATACCTCTACTCAAGGTAAACTTTGATAAACATTCAATCAAAATTGCAAAGCTTGATATTAATGTTGCATATTTGTTTGTTTTCATAAATAAATAAACATATGTAAAACAAATAGAATATCAANAATGTCTAACCCTTTATCTCAAATGTGTAACCTGATAGCTGCTGGTCAGTGTTTGCTTAGTTTGTCTCTTTGGTTAAATAAAGGTGTAGGATTTACTGTGGTCTTAGTTTTAAATGTGTACTTACATGTACCCATTATTTGTGGTCTGTGAGTGTATGTATGTATGCATGTATGTATGTATGTATGTTGCCTATTATTACTATCATTGTAGTATGATGGGTGTCACAGATGGAGCAGGTTACATTTGCCTATTTTAGAAAGCCAGGTAACAATACCAATTATACTCCTTGCCAGCCAACTTTGTGTTGGATTGGGCTAATTCAATAAAAATTACTAAGAATGAAAGAACCCCTTTATTGGTGCTTGTACATGTGTGTGTGTATTTGTAACTTTATACACCATCCTTTCAGTGTGATCTGGCAACAACAGACCTCCTCACTTAAAATAACTCATATATATATATATATATTGAAAATCTCTTACTACTATTTTTTTACCTCTGACACCATCAACAATGTGCCAATTGACTGACCATCAGAAAATGAAAAAGATAGTTACACCCATGAGAATACTGTAAAAAGAATTAAATTCATCTGATTGACAGCTTTTATTTCAAGTTTGTAAGTTTGTATGTTTGATTACAGATACCACATATCTTGTGTATACACTAGCCTTCACCAATAAATACATAAATACCTCTACTCAAGGTAAACTTTGATAAACATTCAATCAAAATTGCAAAGCTTGATATTAATGTTGCATATTTGTTTGTTTTCATAAATAAATAAACATATGTAAAACAAATAGAATATCAAAGAAAATAATTTACATGTATGAAGCTATACAAAAGTAGGTCAACCAAAACCACCCATCTAAAATAAATATATTTCAATAGCCATTGGGCATGTATTATTCAGATATGGTCAAAAGTACAGTATTTACTTGCAGGTAAAAATACAGTCTACTTGAAAAGTGAGCTCCAAAAACCAAACAGTCACAGATCAAGACCAATATCTGCACGCTAATAATTGATACAATTAGAAAGTGTGGGTTTCAAGCGCCAGCTTCGCTGTAACAAAGATAAAATCTGTTTTACCAGAATAACTTAAAATTTTAATAATTTATTTAATTTATGAGGTATGTTATCTTTTTGTTAACTTTTTCTCATGGAAGTTTTCTACCTTGTTCCAATTTCCCTGTGACACCAGTCCTTACCACTGTTACTATTCTATTGTCACATGTGAGAAAAAGCATAATTAATATTAAAAAATTGGCCTTAGTCAATATTTGTTTACGAGTTGTGGATACATGCTTTCTTTGTTTAGTTTTCCGTAATGGTTGGTTATAACGTATTTCCAAACAACCAACAGTGCTGATGACATTATTAGGTAACTTATCAAAAGGCAATAATGTTCACAATGTCCGAACAAAAGCAGACGTGAAAAAACCCCCCTGGATTAACCATTTGCTTTCGCTTGTTATATTTTGACAAGTAAAAGGGCATCGATTGTTGTAAATCGTTGTAACTTTCTGTGAAGAATTACAAACGAATCTGAATGTCACTGCATGATGACGATACAACTGTCAGAAAAAATTGTAAATGTCGAATTTGAACTGAATGGTGTCATGTAGCTTGTTCACTTTTTTGTCAGGGCATGAATAAATGAGAAGCACAACAGAAGGTATCAGCTTCTTTACGCCAGGGCACGACTACCGATAACCGAATTTCGAGTAACTTCTAGCCAAGAATCAAGTAGTTCCACTGTCCTTCATCAAAAGTTTTTAATAATCTTAATATACGTTTAAACGGTAGCTTTCATTACTCATCGAAATGGACCTAGTGAGTGCAATACTGAACTTATTGACTAACTTGCTCAGTTAAACGATGGAAACTTTATTGCTGTCTGTTGGACTTAATGTAAAACATTATAACATGAAAAAAAGCTTTCAACAACATCAAAAAGCTGAAACATGGCACAATTATATTGCGGTAATAAGTTAAGAATAATGTTGTTTAGCTCGTCATTTCTTCGAAAACAATGATTAAGAATGTGGGTAAGTTCAAAATCTACATTCTTAAAGAGTGAATCAAAATGAGGACTATTTGAATTCAAATTCCTAACCAGTTATAATAATTCTGTATTTGCTAATTACTGCTACGTATAATACAACATTTAGCAAAAACAAATCCGAAATTTTCTCCCAACTCACTTGTTTTTCATATCTGTTGTTGCAATTCGGTACTTGTGTCCAGCCACGGCGAATCCAAATAGGGTGCCATTTGGCCCTTTCTTTAGCACAGGAAATTCAAAATCTAAGTTAAATCCCAACGTTATTCTAAACTGTAAAATATAAAAACAGCATATTGATAAAGTTTTGCTCCCTAGCATGCTGGCATCTGTAGTAAGCACACAAGTATTGCGGACAAAAACTACGCTCAACTTTCTATGCCCAAGTTAGTCAAGTTGGTGGTGCTGGGTCGCCTACACCAAAACGAGGTTGAGGGTGTTTACTTTCAGGCATCATTTTGGAAGGAAGTCCATTGTGCTCATGTACACCCAACTGGTTAAAAAGAACAATATATCAGGGTGGAGACTTGAAAATTCGTATTTGTTTTCAAATTGGCCTTGCTCTCTTGTCATTGTCAAGGATCTGTTTACTTCTCACAGAGCCAGATTTTTGTTTGTCGCAACACAGCCAACAGAAAAGTTCTGCCTGTTAATTATGCCCAAAAAAACTGCTACTGCGTGCCGCAGTTGAAAGGTTTGCCAATTAAAATAGGATATTAAAACAATATGTGTTTACAAACAGCGGCAAGTCGTTATTTACAGCTTAGTGAAAATGACCACAATCGCTGTTCTTGTTTTAACATATTTAACAAAAGCAAAAAAATCTAAGCTTTTGTTGAACGCGCCATTTGCCTAACAGACCACTGTTGACTAAAGTGAAGCTCTTTCATCATCAAGGTTTCGTCGACGTCGAAATAAACGTGACCGAGGTAGGCACCAAGAATTGAGAAATAACACTGCAAAAAGTAATGACAAAACTGCCACATTGAAAAGCAAGCAGATTATCAAATCGTGGTTAATGTGTCAACTGTTCATTTCGCTCACTCTCTTGAAACTCTACTTCAAGGTTATCTCGTGCAACACATCTGTAGCTTAAGTCCATTTAACCTGGCGCCATAGATAGTCAGCCCCCCATTTTCTTGAAAACACTTCAAATGTCGGATGTTAATGGACTCTCGCCCTCTCTCTCTCTCTGTTAGCATTTACATCCACTGACGTAGTGTCAATATTTTAATTGTAATCGAAGCAGCCTCAACTTTCCACAATGTCCATATTTTATTTTATCATTTTTTTAAGTTCGAAGCCCGAACCAAGGAGAGACAGAGCTCTACACTTGATCTTAGCCAAAAGGCCGAGAAGCGATCATGGCTTTCACTACAATGGTTTTATCTCCTCTTGTGTTCATTGAATAACTTTTCTTCTATATCACTGCCTACAAAACTGTCAATTTTAAGTATACTTAAATATTTGATTTGCTTATTTTATTTTATTTTATTTTATTTTATTTTATTTTATTTTATTTTATTTTATTTTATTTTGCTTATTTTGTGTTTCCTATGCACTTTGTTTAAAAATCTTGTTACATTTCACTTACTTACACCAAGTGTAGGATGATAACCCTGAAATAAAGAATTATTGATTACGGATTGCTGTCGCGAAAAACATAACATCAGTGCTCACAACAGTCTGGAAAGACAGATAAATATCCATGAAAGCGAAATTGAGGTTGCACACTAGTCTTTCCCCTTGCAACCTATGGCAGTGAGACATGGATTCTCAAAAAGAGTGATAGGAGACAACTCTGCAGCTTCGAGCTGTGGTGTTACAGGAGAGTTTTAAGAATACTTTGGACGGAGAGAGTAATGAACCAGGACGTCTTGCGCAGAATTCAGTGTTACAAGCAACTACTGCAGACCGTAGTGAACTGAAGACTCTCTTACTTAGGACACATACTAAGATGCCATACTCTGGAGAGAGAACTGATCACAGGCATGGTTACTGAAGCTAGTAACAGAGGAAGGCCGAGATCAAGGTACACGGACAACAACAAGGAAGAATCTGGACTCTCCATGGTAAAGGCTTGCAGAGCGACGCAGGACCGGGTCAAGTGGAGATCCATGACAAAGGAAGCCACAGAGGCTCAAATATGAGCCTTCTGTACATGATGATGAAATATTTGTATCCATCTCCCTAACAGGTCGTATGTCGTATGGTTTCTCTATTTGGTAATTAAACTATTTCAGAATAAACGACCTATCCTTGTTTCAACATACATCAGTGGTCTCTTTTTTGTCCCAAACACCATTCCAATATCTCTATTCAATACATGTGTGGTCTCTGTAAAAGAATATTTTTAATTTCAAGTCTGTCACAGCCGAAACTGGCAATGAGGAGAAGCGCCCATCATGTACAAAGAGCAGTTAATGGTGTACCTCTCCAACAGCCTATAACAGCCATGTCCTGTTCCTGGACTTTACCAGTTGCTTAGTCGTTAGACCTGGTAAAACTGTTTCTATTGACAGACAAAGGGGCAGAGATGAGTCACTTCTCATAACGCAACTTGATAAGGGTGGACATTGCTCGTCAGAGTGGGTAAGCAGCTCATCTAGAAGACGGAAAACAGCAATTTTTAACCCACTTAAGGATGGTATCTCAATAAAAACACCTTTAGGAATAGGTGGCTTGTCTATCAGCCTAGTACTTCTTCGTTGTCCATTGAAATGGAGTAGAGGCAATGGTGAATTCCTCTTGTCTGGTCTGATTATAGTCTGAGTTGTATTGTCAGCTCTCACTTTGATTTTAAGTTGTGTAATACTGCTGTGACCGATGTTTTTTTGGGTGCAGGATTGACAGTCTGCTTCTTGCTGGTGGCTGCAATGCCGGGTTGTAGTGTAAGAGTTGGAAGTCGTTGGCACCATTCAAAAAGGCTGTTCCGCTGACAGTTTCAAATTACTGAGGTATATGCAGTAACATGCCATCCATAGTTGGTTTCTGCATATTTCTTGTGGGCATAACCTAAGTCCATAATTAATGCTTTATCTTAGCTGGGATTCAGACTGTCGTCATTGCTGCGTATTGTGTGGGTCTTGTCATAATGTTAGGTGGGTCCTCGAGCTGATAACTACTTATCCTCTTTCTCACTTCGCCAATTCTTAGGGAAATGCTAAAATGTAAACCTGTCTCTTATATTTGACCGAAACTTTTCTCTCTGTCGTTTACCAGCAGTTGTGATATTCGCGGTAACTACTAATGTTGTAATTTATGTTAAATACGGGTCTCCAGATATAATTTCCCTATACTGGATCCTCCAATCAGCAGTGATGACTTCCTTAATCCTGACATTCCAATCTCTCTTCCACAAGAATGTCTTATACTGCAAGCATAACCTTGTGATGCACGTTAAACGCATTTTACCATTAGTTAGACAAGATGATTTTAAAGATCCTGATTAACCCTTTAGATGTCTGTTTCTTCTACACTCTTCTATCTGTCTATTCATTCTTCATGGTTTTCCACCTTTACAAGATTATTGTGTGGTTAATTTTCTCTCTGATAAAATTGACAGTGTTCTTGTGCATCATCCCTTGGCCAACCTCTATGTTTCTGAGAACTTCAACATTTATCGCCGGGATTGTTAGTTTCCGTGTCACTGATGCTGTTGGACAACGAGACTTAAAAACTTTTGTGTCACAAAGTATATCACAGCTCCTTGACTTTCCTACGACATTTCCTGGCGAATGCGATCAAAAGCCTTCTGCTCTGGATAACGTCACTACCTATAATCCTAATACGTTCACTGAATCATTCTGTCCCACCAAATCATTCTGATTATGTCATGATTACGGTTTTTATTTCTTGTGCTTTTCTTGGTGTTAGGGAATCAATATTAATACTATTACTATTGTTATTATTGCTACCCTTTGCAGTTATGAATATACAGACTGGGATAGTTTTTGTGCTTTCTTGGGTGATACCCCTTAATTTGACATTTTAAAACTTAATGTTGACAATTAAGTATTTAAAAATCTCGTCTTGGCAACAAGCTCTTGGTTCTACCATCGACGACAGTGGTTACAGCTTACCTAACTTCTCATTGAATTCTGATTCATATCTTGATAAAATTCAAATCACTACAACTTTCTTTGCATGTGTTATTGTCCTTGTTGACAAATTAAAAGTCACTAACCTGCTGGCATTCCAGCTATTGTACAACAAAACTGGTGTCAAGAAATCTCACCTATTCCCTCTAAACTTTTCAACAAGTGTTTGAATGCGTCATATTTCCCATCCTGTTGGAAAATGGCCTTTTGTCGTTTTGGTCTTTTAAAACTCTAAATAAAATTTGTAATCCTAATAACTCTTTAAGTTCTTCAATAACAGTTGGCAAATCTCTAAATCCCGGTCTTTTTTCTAAAATCTTGTTTTTTTCCTTCCTTCTTTTCACTCTTCTTTTTTCCTCTTCAGTGTATTTATCTCTTTTCTTGAGTGCTGAATACTACCATTCGGTCTTTGTTGACATTAGAGATTCTTTTTACATTTTTTCTTGTTATTCTCCCTCAATGAAGGGGTGTTTAGAGTGTTCAAGGAGGGGTACTACCTCTGTTCTGGGTATTTATCTTGACTTTCCAGAGTACCTCGCAAGCTTTTAGTCCCCATCCGACACTCAGGCCGCACTGTAGGCAACGGTGTTGAATTGTCAAACCAAGTAAAATTGGCTGTTATGCCACAGACCCAAAGTGAGTTTGGGACTTGCCTACCTAAGCATGTGAAGTCAGGACATGGCGAATTGCTCAGGTAAAACTACTTGATTGTTTCAACGGAGAGAAAAGCAGATCCACCAAGGTGTTGTGGAGAGCCGAAAGCATAATGAGGTGCAAGAGGACACCATGGCCATCTACTACATCCGTTCCAGCTCCAGCCAACTTGACCATGTCTTGCCACTGGATTAAATAACTACATACAAGAGAGAGTGAGATCGAGGATCCCCAACTCTTCTTAACTTTAAACAAGTTTATCGCGCACGTCATCTGATTATCACCCCATCCTATATCACAACAAGCCCTGTAGCAACAAAAGAATGGCAAAGCGTCACATGTAGCTGCACTAGCAGTCGTATTCGTGGCTCTGTACACAGGCTGCTAAGGGTACAGGGTCATTTAGCGCTGTGATGGGGCAGGCGACATTCAGGAGCCACCTGAGTGACAGAGGAGCTTCCATTAAGACAGGACTACCCACCTCCCTGGAATGAGGAACAGGCTAGAAAAAGTGTCCCTAGCATCACCTGCTCCATGTTATCCTGGCCAGCATACCGCAGTTGACAGAACAATCCTAAAGTGATGGATTAACCAAAAACGTCAAGACCAAAATAAAGATAACTCTTCTCAGACTTGGAGCATTGAATTTGAGACCTCTTCTGGACAGTGTAGACACCAACAGACCCCCAAAGAAGTAGTGCTCTCATTGGACAAAAGCTCGCAAGATACGACTCAGATACAGTGGGTCTCCGTGATACTAGACTGGTTGAGCAAGGAAAAATTTTGCAAATTGGGCTCGGGTTACAGTTTGTTCCGGAGCGGTCGCAGCAGTAACGATGGGTGAAAAGCTGGTGTTTATTTTGCCATCAAGTCTACCATGGTGGAGAAACGTTTTGAAGTTCCCAAAGCCATAAATAATAGACTAATGACCATAGAATTTTCATTATGTCTAGCCTAAAAACAAGATCATCAACAGCGTCTATGCACCAACCATGAGAAACTCGGACAACATTCCTATGAATAACTGTTCCAAATGCTGACAAGCTCATCGTCCCGGAACAGGACATCGTGGAAACACCCTCTATCCAAGCATTGGCATATCATTGACTATCTCATCGTCAGAAAGAGAGACAGACTAGATGAACTGGTGACCAATTCCATGTATGGTACAGACTGTTGGACGGATCACCGTCTAATTACCTCAAAACTCAACATCGGCATAGTGCGCAGGAGAACCTCCTGAGGAATAAAGCCTCAAAAATGCATCAACGTCAACAAACTGGAAAACTGCAATGTCAAAGAGTCTCTTGTCAAAACTTTAAAAGGAGGCCTGCAGTCTACCTCGTTGACCAAACAGAATGTGGAAGTTGACAAGACTGCCTTACGCACAACTGTCTATCACACTGCCAAGGAGATTCTAGGACTTTCCATTAGACATCATAGATATTTGTTTGATGAAAACAGAACAGAAATTCAACAGTTGCTAGAACAAAATAAGAAAGCTCATAAGGCACTGCATAGTGACACTGTGTCGATCAGCAAGGAAAAGGTCCTGCATAGCTTCAGCAGGTCTTTCCAACAAAAACTGCCATAAACACAATATTTTTTCCTGAGCAACAAAGGCTATGAGATCCATGCCTGTGTTGACTGACTGTCACGACATGAACGATTTCTGTGATGTCCAAAAGGAAATATAAAATATCTTTCAACAGACTCATCACCTCTCATAAGCTCAGATGGTTCGAAATTGATCATGGACAAAGGCTTTATCGTGGATCGATGGGATAAACACTTTTCAAGGGTCTCTCTTCCATAAAGGATAAAGCCATCGATCGCCTTTTACAGTTGGAAATAGATAATGTTGACGAACCCCTGACGATTGAGGAGGTACAGAAGGGTCAGTCAACTGTCCAATGTCAAAGTACCTTGCACAAATGCTTTTTCTGAGAATATTTACAAAAAAGATTGAGTAGTCTTGATGAGCAAACTCCTTTAACTCCTTTTGTCGTTTTGTAGAAAGAAAAATGCCGCAGGACCTCAAAGACACCTCCATGGTCTAACAAGTGGAAGGAAAACAGACAAGTTTTCTACAGTCATTGTAGTATCTCCTTGTTTTCTGTCGCAGGTAAAATTTCACCAGACTACTCCTTAACCATCTTACCACAAACCTTGACTAGAGCTTGCTGACTGAAAGTTTACATGGCTTCAGAAAACAGCGCAGAACCGTCGAATTTGTGTCTGCTGTTAAGCAGTTGCAAGGAAAGTGCCAACAGATCAACAATTTGTATTCCACATATGTCGATTTCACAAAAACGCTTGATACCGTGAGCAGAGATAGTTTGTGGAAGATCAAGGCCACATGCGGTTTCTCTAAGAAATTCATCTTTATCGTACGACCGTTGTATGACGGTATCAGTCCAGAGCTTAGGACAGCGGGGAAGTGTCCCAGAATTCTCCTGTCAGAAATAGACTGAAGCAAGAATGTGTACTCGCTCCAAGGCTATAAAACCTTTCGTTCTCGGCCATGGTGGCCAATACCTTTAGCGACACTGGCACAGGAGGCTTCAAGCCGAGACCAAGGACAAAACAGACTCCACCAGGGACATTTTCTTTGCCGAAGATCTTGCCCTCAAGGCAACATCAGAAATGGACATGCAGCATTGCACCGAAGGGTTCTGAGAAGTATGCTTAAACTTTGTCCTCTAAAGTAGCACAAAGAAAATGGAAGGTATGCATTAGCCAGGTCCAGAAAGAGCCTACGATGAACCAGATATCTACGTGAATGGATAAAGACAGAATGCAGTGGGCAAGTTTACGTACCTGGGTAGCACAATTCTTCACAGAGTTGTCATGGACAATAAAATCATTGCAAAAGCCAGTGTAGCCTTTAGTAGACTTGCCCCCAACGTCTGCAACAGAGGAGGCATCAGTATACTTTCCAAGCTGCTTCTCAAAGAAGATAGCCTTCACGTTGTAGAGGAGCAAACCAGACAACTATCGTTGGGACGAATGTCTTAAAAATCATGAGCACACATATCCGGACCAGGCACAAGAACTTACAAAATTTTTCTTGATCAGTGTGTACTTAATAGATGCACTATTTTTAGAGGATGAAGGCTTTGAGCACTGGCTAGTTGGATGCCACGAGGTAAATGAGTGCCGTATGGGGTTCTTTGGGTGTCACTCTGGTAAGACGAGCTGGCTGGCTTCCAGTCCTCAGAATGTGGTTGCCTTCGCGAGACCCACTTTGAATCTCGACACGGGCTCCTAAAGCCACCCATATCTACAACTACAACAACTTACTAAGCTGAAAGTATATCAAACGATCGTCATCGCAACTTTGAAGTACACCTGTGAGACGTGGAAAGCATATCAGCAGTATTTCAAGAAACTGAATCACTTCCAAACTACTTACCTTACTCGCATTCTCGCATCGAATGGCAAAACAAGGTTGTTGACACAGCGGTTCTTGCACTTCAAAGTCTCGTAGCATTCACACTACCCTGATACGATAGCAACTACGATGAGTAGGTCACGTCGTTCGAATGCCAAACCATAGGTTACCCAACTCTTCTATGGAGTGTTACTTGAAACAAAACTTCTCGCAGGAGGTCAGAGGAAGTGTTTTAAGGACACGCTGAAGTCTGCACTGAAAGCCTTTCGTATAAGTCCCGTTAGTTGGGAGGTGCACGCACAAAACAGAACAGGTCTCTCCAATCTGTTCTGTTCTCTGCGTGCACCTCCCAACAAGCAGGACTTATACAAAAGGCTTTCAGTGAAGACTTCAGTGTGTCCTCGAAACACTTTTTTCCGTCCGCAATAAAATTCGTTATATGCACACTGGAGCCCATATTTGGCGGTCTCAGTCTTTCAAAAGTGTCTAGTCAGAGGTCTCTTTTCCAGGCGATTTCAGTAAAGAGAATCTGGCGTGACTCAGAGAGCACAAAAGTTAGACAACAAAATTTGTCCTGTGAGGGTATCTTATTAAAGCAGTAATAAACTGCAAAATTTGTTACAAAATCGCTTTATTGATTGCATTGTAGAAATCTTTCCTAAATGATAAAGGCTAAATATAGTCTCCAGTCTCCAGCCCTCTATCTCACCAGCATTTCTATAAGAAAAACAAATAAACTTTATTACAGTTGTCGGCATTGGAATAGATCCTTCTCTTCTTCTTCTTAAAGACTAACATTGTACCGTAACAATCCAACCCTTGTAAATTCTGGTCACCAAGGAGTACCATTAAATACACAGTACAAGTGATAATTGTTCTAAAGTCAAAATGTATAAAACGTCAATTAAACTCAGTCTCTTTCCATGTTGGAAACTTAAAAGAATGTAACAATTTAAGTGAAGGAAAATCCCGTTAGATTATCGTCATTGCTATCAAGTTGGACGCTGATTTTCTGGGAATATTTTCAAACTGCAGGACATAATCCTCAAAGTCTAATTTCTTGGTATTTTTAGGGCAGAAAAATAACATGGGGCTCCTTTTATGTTCATATGCCATAGACCATATACTATGAAAAATCCAGGACAGATTGTGTAAATAATGTTGTAGATTCTACAGCTGCGATGTGATCTGTAGTGACCCTTGAACAATGCACGTCACGTTGTCAAGGCGATTTCGTTTTCAAATATTTTATATTGTTTGATTTGGTTTTTGCCAGTCAGGAGAATTAGTTTTGACAACAGACATGGTGGAGTAATTCTCTTTGGTATTTTCTACACAAGATTTGCAAGCAGCAAACGCCAAAGTGAGATTGAATTATGTACATTTTTGACGATGAATTTCTGGGTTTACGATTGATAGCCTTCATTATCTACAGATCTGGTGAGTAATTTTATTTTTGTCAACAAAAATTGTCTTACGGTAACAAAAATGGTAATATTATATTCTCCTCTGAATTTTATACTTACAATGTTCATAGTATTTTTCTTATATCAAATTCCATGACATAAAAGTTTCTTGCCTTGGATCTTCATTTATTTCCCAGTGCACTTCGTTTTTCTTTTATGAATTGTTTCAACCATGGGTTGCTGTAACCATTGCCATTAAGGAGTAGGTGAGCTCCCTTTTATTTGTCTTTTACGACAAGGAGGTATTATTGTAAGGGCCTATCCTTGTGTAGCCCCCTGCAACACAGGTGAGCTTATGTGTTAATACTCACACTGTTACTATCGACGAGGAGCGTCATGTCTGTTAGGAAACAAGTTTTATTTGAAAAAATTTTGATTAATATGTCCGGTCTATTAGCTTGAATGGCCCAGTCAGTCCGTATACTATACCCCATAGGTTAGCTACGTTTACATTTTGCGACACTTTTTGGGGGTAATGTTCCCACCAATACTTCCCATGCGGGAGACCATAATTCTTGCAGATCATTCAATGGATGTAATGGCCGACCGTATCTTAGTGGCCCGTACATTCAGTTGGAGCCATGATCCCACATCCAGGAACCATGTTATTGATGTATCATTACATTGGCCGAAGAGTCCACAAGAGAGATCAACTTCAATTTTTCAGATATTGTCCTGATAAGTTGGAGTGTTGAGACAATGATCTCAAATAGCAATTACATGGCCCACTGTTTCAGACACCAGACACAACCAACTGTTGATGAGTCAGCGTTTTGTTTACATTATTATTGGGTTTTTTTGTTATTATTACAATTATTCTATTATTCTCATTACTATTATTACTCTGACAACTAGGGCAAAGCTACCTTTTCAAAGGGATTTTATATCTTGTATGCTTAAAAGCTGATAACCCAAGACGCTTATCTGCATTCAGATCTGTTGACAGAATATTGTATAGGGTAAAATGCCAGTGTAAACGTCCTGCTTTTCTCGCCTTTCTATCACCAAGTATCTACTAAAACCGAATTAGAATAAATTCTTAAGCCTCATTAAAATGTTTTTCTGTGATGTTCTCTTCCGTTAAAGACAGGTACACCAGTTGGTAAAAGCTATTTATCTATCTGCATGACCAATTCAACTTCCTCTTTTAAATTATTTTTTCGTTTACCATCACACAAGGAGCACAGTTAGAAAAACATATACTCCGTAACATTTAAAAGAAAACAGTACCTAAGAAAAACAATTAAAATACACCTGATTAGGTTGGTATTCGTTCTGTTTTAGGGTACCAATGAGGTCAATTCAGACAAAATAAAGGAAAATTACTAAATTACTTAAAAGTTACAAGACAATTTGATGTAAAATGAAACGTAACAAAAACCGAACAATAACATTTTCCTGACTTTAAGAATTAAAATTCAAGGATAACTATCGAGATCTTGTAAAGAATATTACTGCTGAATTAATATTATTAAAAAATATATATAAAATATAATATATTTTTAATATATTATAATATATATATAATATTATTATATATATTATAATATATTTTAAATATATTATATTATTATAAGATCTCGATAGTTATCCTTGAATTTTAAATCTTAAAGTCAGGAAAATGTTATTATTCGGTTTTTGTTTTGTTTTATTTTATTTTACTTCAATGTTAATTAACATAATTCTATTTCTCTTTTTAAAACTACGCAAAGCTGAAAATAGCTTATAGTCTTGCCAGAAACGTTCTTATCATTCGTTTGTTTCAAGACAGAGATAATATGCAAAATTAGAAATCATGTTTGTTTTAGTACTGACTCCCACTTTGGTTGAAGACCATTTTGTGGGAAGGAAAGTAGCCTTTCACCCCATGTTTTGATTTTGTCCCATTTCTTGTTAGAAAACACCCAGTAGCCACGGGTTTCTTCACGGAACAATTTTTAAACATTTTTGAAAGAAAATCAGCCAAGAGACCAAATTTTACATAATAAAACTTAAAGAAAACGTACAAATAAATGTTGGTTGCAAAAGGTGTGAGTTACAAATCATAAAGTAAAGTAATGAGTGCGTTCCCCTGTTTTCAGTAGTAGCAATATTATTAAGGGGGGAAAAATTAACAGTATGGAAAAAATACTAAACTAAAAAATACTAAATACTAAAGTTTTTTTATTACTGAGCGAAAGACAAAAGCTTTAAATTTGAAAAAAATTAACAAATGCCCCTTTGAGAGCAAGAACGTGCAGGAAATGCATTGCAGAAGGAAATAACTGTCAAGGTTGGCAGAGCTGAATTAACCAAAAAGTAGAAAAATGCAAACATGCAAATGTAAAGGTAAAAAAAAAGTAAAAAGTAGAAAAATGCAAATTTCTCGTGTTTTCTTTAAAAATAAGTGTTTCTGGACCAGTTTTTCGTGCTGAATCCAAAAATGATATCCATTTTTTCCCACCACGTCTAATTTTTGCGGAATAGGATTCCTTTTTTTTACTCAACCCTATTTCGTATGGTGGTTGGCGCCACCGTCTCGGTTTTCTCCCGAATATTTTCCAAATGGAACCAGCTGTGAACTCAAAGCTTTTTGACTTTTATCCAGGCATATTTTTACAGTTTTACTGCAATTTTCAAGCGTATGTGATGACCCAGTCCAAGTTTATGGCCGTTTTGTCACTGGACTTTTGGTCAAAGTTGGCACTCGGCCAACATGTGATTTTTTTGACTGTGAAATTGATGGCATCATTCTTTTTCATCATTCATTGAAAAATGCATTTAAAAAGTGATCAGATTCATTTCAGGGCCATTCTGTACAAAAATTTGGTTCATTCTGCGATTTAAATATTTTGGCCAAAATCGCCAAATTCCAATGGCCAATAAATATGATGATGTCACCGATCGTCTGATGACATCATCACCAAAAATTTGTATTTTAATTTCTTTGGAGCATTGTTCTTCTGCCACCTTACCAAGTTTCAAGACTGCAGCTAGAATAGATCCTAAGATTTTAGGGGGCAGAATCCGTGCCCATATATTCGCTGACCAAAAATGCACCGTATAGAATAGGATAAAATTAAGGCAAAGTTGGCGCCTGATCTTGTTGTCATATGAAAGAGTATGCAAATAAATTCAAGCAAACCAAACGAGAGGAAAAATGAACAAGAGACTTTTAAAAAAATTAAAACAAAATACTTACAAAAAGTTTTTTTACAGTTAACTAAGGAAGAAATTTCCTTTTCCTTGACTTCCTTCTGTGTTTGATGTCTGGGCAGTCTCTCTTAATAGACCAGCAGTAATCAGCCATCATATTTACATCCCATCTGCCCTGATATCGCTGTTCCATCACTTTAATATCTTGGTGGAACCGTTCACCTTGTTCATCACTTATGTCACCCAGGTTATCAGGGAATCTGTCCAAGTGGCTGAACAAAAAATGGACCTTAATACTCATATTGCAGCCCAATTTCTGGAATGCTTTCAACATATTTTTGACATGGTCTTTGTAGTCTACAGACTTTTTCTTGCCAAGGAAGTTATCAATAACACTGACAAATGTGTCCCATGCAGTTCTCTCCAAAACAGTCATTGATAAAGGGAACTGTTTGTCATTCTTCATTTTCCTGATTTGGGGGCCGTCAAATATTCCAGCCTTCAATTTTTCCTCACTAAGGCCAGGAAAAGATCGTCGAAGGTACTTGAAACAATCACTTTCTTTGTTAAGGGCTTTAACAAATTGTTTCATCAGCCCCAATTTAATGTGCAGTGGTGGGAAGACTATTTTCTGGCGATCTACTAATGGCTGATTTATGATATTTGACAGCCCAACATCAAGAGAATCGCGATTTGTCCATTCCTGTTGCACCCAATGCTTGTCTTTTGCACGGCTATCCCACAGACATAGAAAGCATGGGAATTTGGTGAAGCCGCTTTGCTGTCCCAGCAAGAAATTTACCATTTTCAGGTCGACACAGATGATCCACTTATGGTCATCGTAGTGTATTAGTTCGAGCACCTTCTTTACGGCTTCATAGTTCTCCTTGGCTGTCACGGAATGGCCAATAGGGATTGACCCATACAGGTTACCATTATGAAGGAGAACACATTTGAGGCTTCTTTTGGAACTGTCAATAAAGAGCCTCCATTCATCAGGGTTGTAGGACGCAACACCTAATTTTGATAACAGTCCTTTGATGTCTACGCAAGTGACAAACATGCTATCTTCTTGAAAATAATGTCTAAATTCCCTGTCCCTATTTCGATAAAATGAAACATTGACACCCGGCTTCAACAGGTGCTTCTCGCTAAGCCGAGAAGCTAGCAATTCAGCCAGTTTCTTTGATAAGCCAAGATCACGGACAAGATCATTTATTTCACTGTGATCAAAGCATTCCATTTGAGTTGATGAGGTCAAACTTGCAGCTGGTATGTCACCAAAGTCAGCATCATCACTGTCATTTTGACTCTCCGATAAATGTTTTATGTCTATGTCTTCACCTTCATGTCTTGTACAGTTCACAGGAAGAAGAGAATGAAAAGATTTCTGGAGGGCATCATCACTAGGTAGCCCATGAAAAATTGGCTGTGGAAGCTCATTTGAATGTGGTATTGGTATGATGGTACACTAGGGTAAACAATTTTATGCCTATTTTTGGCACTATATCCAAATGTCTTTACCACACAAAAATAACAATCATCAACATGATTTGTTGGCTCTCGCAAAACTATTGGCACTCCAAAATTAAGAGATCGTTTCCCTTCTGTCCATTGACGTAATCTGGTAACACAGGAATTGCAAACTTTGTGTGGAGCCCAGTTTTTGTCCTGATCAGCAAGTAGAACACCAAAGTTTGCCACATATGTCTTTTTAACAAAATCCGATATTGGCTTTCTTTGAGATGGAAACGTGAATTGTCCACAAATATAACAGAAAGAATTTGGGTCGTTTTTACACCTCCTTCGTCTGCTTGCTATATTCAATCTGCATCACAAATAAATCGCTGAATAATTTCAAGCAGCAAACTATTCACAAATTGCTGAAGACCACTGACAAAAGAGTATTTGCATTATGTTGCCAAAATAGCCTCTCAAGAATAAGCTCTGTTGACAGCTGTCACACTAACACAACCGATCCATCTCTTCTCAGGTCTCAAGTGGAAACAGGAAACCACAAAAAATGCAACTGAATGACTGACTGACTGAAATGTCACCTTGTTGTAAATACTCAGCCAATTAGCGATAATAGGGAAAACTGCGTGCATACTAGGTGAATGGCCCCATGAAAGGATTAACGAGGAACCAAAGAAATCCAGAGGTCAATTGTGATTCAATCAGAATATCAGCACCAATTAGATGAAGAAGAATGGCAACAATCACATTTCAGTCTTCTTTATTGGTTTGAAAGGACATCCCATGACCAGAAGAAAGTTTTTCCCAATGCTAAAGCAGAATTTTTGATGAAAACTAGGTGTAGCATGGGCAGAAAAAACTAGACGTGATGGGAACAAATGGATATCATTTTTTGGTTCAGCACGAAAAATTGGTTCAGAAACACTTTTATTTTTAAAGAAAACATTGTACCCCTGTGTAATTGCTATGAAATAAAACAGTTTTAAACTCCTCTACCCTGGAGGTCAAGTTGTGCCCACTGACCCATATCCTTTCCAATATCTTTGTTGTAACACCCACGCGCACGTTTATTATTATAATTTATGCTATTACGTATTAACCTCATAATCGTGTAGAGACACGGAACTTATTCACTTAATAGGAATGTTGTTTTTCTCATTTGTGTTTGTATAAGCTTTCTACGCCTATTTGTCAAGACCTGATTGGTCAGATTCGTTTTGATGCTCGATCTTGATTGGATATTTGTAATACGTAGTTCCTCGATGATTTACATGTATCGTGTGGTTTTGTAGAGGTTTTTGAGATTTTCAAGTTTTGAGGATGAAATAGAAGGAAAATTTTTTGATGTCTTTTTCTCGGGGAAATTCTGTAAATTTCGATCCAGAACCAGCGAAGTTGAAAGATTTAATCTTACATATGGGCCACCGAGCCGGATTGAATTTATCGAATTATTGGAAAATGGAGAACCTAGAAAAGGCAAAAAAGAAGCGAAAGTCTCACAGAGGAGCTACGACAAAGCTGTTGAACAAGATTGAGGAAACGCTAAAACACGACGATGGTGACGAGTTAAGATTTCAACAGTTTCAGATAGATTTGGAGGAAAAATCGGATGTATTGAAAGCTCTAGATGAGGAAATATTTGATCTATTAGTCGAAAATTCGAGCGAAGAGGCTTGTGACAAAGAAGCTGAGGAAGCCACGGAAATAAGGGAGAAAATCACGTATGGCCTGGTATCGTTAGAAAACGCCCTGAGGGGAAACATGGACGCCACGTCAGTAGTTTCGTCGGGACATAGACAAGTCGTGACGCAGTCAGAAGAGAATCGGGAGAACTCGCTAACCCAAGAATCGATTGGAAGACGCAATTCTGGCGAAAGTCTCAACTCAGATATGTCAGTCTTGAGTTTTGCAGGACACGCTGGGAGAAAAGTAAAGTTGCCAAAATTAGAAATGAAAAAGTATTCAGGAAAAATAACGGACTGACAAGAGTTTTGGGATGGGTTTAAAAGCGCAATTCATGATGACGAACAACTTGCCAACGTCGATAAATTTAAATACCTTAGGAGTTACTTAGAAGAGCCAGCCAGGAGTGTGATTACTGGATTT
>RDPX01000012.1:4369787-4393942 GCA_003991215.1 Morbakka virulenta
ATTGGCTTTCTTTGAGATGGAAACGTGAATTGTCCACAAATATAACAGAAAGAATTTGGGTCGTTTTTACACCTCCTTCGTCTGCTTGCTATATTCAATCTGCATCACAAATAAATCGCTGAATAATTTCAAGCAGCAAACTATTCACAAATTGCTGAAGACCACTGACAAAAGAGTATTTGCATTATGTTGCCAAAATAGCCTCTCAAGAATAAGCTCTGTTGACAGCTGTCACACTAACACAACCGATCCATCTCTTCTCAGGTCTCAAGTGGAAACAGGAAACCACAAAAAATGCAACTGAATGACTGACTGACTGAAATGTCACCTTGTTGTAAATACTCAGCCAATTAGCGATAATAGGGAAAACTGCGTGCATACTAGGTGAATGGCCCCATGAAAGGATTAACGAGGAACCAAAGAAATCCAGAGGTCAATTGTGATTCAATCAGAATATCAGCACCAATTAGATGAAGAAGAATGGCAACAATCACATTTCAGTCTTCTTTATTGGTTTGAAAGGACATCCCATGACCAGAAGAAAGTTTTTCCCAATGCTAAAGCAGAATTTTTGATGAAAACTAGGTGTAGCATGGGCAGAAAAAACTAGACGTGATGGGAACAAATGGATATCATTTTTTGGTTCAGCACGAAAAATTGGTTCAGAAACACTTTTATTTTTAAAGAAAACATTGTACCCCTGTGTAATTGCTATGAAATAAAACAGTTTTAAACTCCTCTACCCTGGAGGTCAAGTTGTGCCCACTGACCCATATCCTTTCCAATATCTTTGTTGTAACACCCACGCGCACGTTTATTATTATAATTTATGCTATTACGTATTAACCTCATAATCGTGTAGAGACACGGAACTTATTCACTTAATAGGAATGTTGTTTTTCTCATTTGTGTTTGTATAAGCTTTCTACGCCTATTTGTCAAGACCTGATTGGTCAGATTCGTTTTGATGCTCGATCTTGATTGGATATTTGTAATACGTAGTTCCTCGATGATTTACATGTATCGTGTGGTTTTGTAGAGGTTTTTGAGATTTTCAAGTTTTGAGGATGAAATAGAAGGAAAATTTTTTGATGTCTTTTTCTCGGGGAAATTCTGTAAATTTCGATCCAGAACCAGCGAAGTTGAAAGATTTAATCTTACATATGGGCCACCGAGCCGGATTGAATTTATCGAATTATTGGAAAATGGAGAACCTAGAAAAGGCAAAAAAGAAGCGAAAGTCTCACAGAGGAGCTACGACAAAGCTGTTGAACAAGATTGAGGAAACGCTAAAACACGACGATGGTGACGAGTTAAGATTTCAACAGTTTCAGATAGATTTGGAGGAAAAATCGGATGTATTGAAAGCTCTAGATGAGGAAATATTTGATCTATTAGTCGAAAATTCGAGCGAAGAGGCTTGTGACAAAGAAGCTGAGGAAGCCACGGAAATAAGGGAGAAAATCACGTATGGCCTGGTATCGTTAGAAAACGCCCTGAGGGGAAACATGGACGCCACGTCAGTAGTTTCGTCGGGACATAGACAAGTCGTGACGCAGTCAGAAGAGAATCGGGAGAACTCGCTAACCCAAGAATCGATTGGAAGACGCAATTCTGGCGAAAGTCTCAACTCAGATATGTCAGTCTTGAGTTTTGCAGGACACGCTGGGAGAAAAGTAAAGTTGCCAAAATTAGAAATGAAAAAGTATTCAGGAAAAATAACGGACTGACAAGAGTTTTGGGATGGGTTTAAAAGCGCAATTCATGATGACGAACAACTTGCCAACGTCGATAAATTTAAATATCTTAGGAGTTACTTAGAAGAGCCAGCCAGGAGTGTGGTTACTGGATTTCCGCTTACGGATAAGCACTATGACACAGCAATTGAACTTCTCAATAAACGTTATGCTAAGCCCGGGGTGATTAAAGGAGCCCACATCAATGAGCTTATTAATCTACCCCCGGTTTTCAGCGAGAAATCCGTGAACCGCATCCGGAATTTGTATGATCAAATGGAAACGAGGTTTCGTGCGATGGAGGCCCAGTCAATCAGCATGGAAACGTACAGTTGTGTCGTGGTCCCGATTTTATTATCGAAAGAGACTCTCAGGAATAATATGATTAGATTTGGGGGAAATCATCTTGATTGGAACTTGGATGATATTGCTGGCTGCTCTTAAGAAGGAACTGGACGTTTTAGAAGGCCATTCCCCGATCATGCAGATTCAGCAGGTTCAACAACATGGGAGAAAATCTGAGACGAAACAACGGCATAAAACTGGAAACCAGCCTGGAACGGCCAGTGCGTTGTTTACCGGAGGCGGAGGAAGAGAACCGAAGAAGAACTGCGTGTTTTGTGCAGACTGGTCAGAGGACTGTGGAAAAGTAACAGGAGTAAACAAACGTAAGACCGTTTTAATTAAACATGCCAGGTGTTTTAGTTGCTTAAAAAGTGGTCACCGCTCATTTAAGTGTAGATTTAAAGTTGGGTGTAAGTTATGTAAGGGTAATCACCACTGCCGGGTATGCGGGCCAGGAGCCTTAAGGAAATGAACGACCTCACCCTTGGGCAAGGTGTGGCACCTGTATAGCCTTCCAGGCCAGGGTGACGGCGAAGCACTGGGCTGCAGCAGCGCTAGGATGCTGGCGGAAGAATCAACAGCAAGATCAACGGTAGCATCCATCAGGGTAGTAGGCAAGTACTTGTGTCCAACCGAGGAATGGTTACTACTTTACTGCACCCGCTGCCTTGTGGGAAAGGTTTGGAGAAACCAAAGGCTAGAGTTCCAACTCAAACAAACTGGATGTGGAAGGCAAGGGGAAACCACCACAGTATTTATCCCTAGTACATAGCATGGCAAACGCAAACCAATATTATAGATACTAACAGCGTAAATGGAAATACCACGAATGATATTTCCTCGCTCGGTACAAGACCTCATATGCGACGGGTGAACCTGGACCGTCATCATGCTACTGTCGTTAAAATCGGAACTTGGAATGCCAGAACAATGTTCCAAAGTGGAAAATTGGATAACATCAAACTTGAAATGGAAAGACTCGGAGTCAGCATAATGGGCATCGCTGAAGTAAGATGGAAAGGAGCAGGTAGTTTGGACACAAATGACTACAAATTCATATACTCTGGAGGTCAACGTCACGAAAACGGAGTTGGTTTGATTATAGATAAGGAACGAGCAAAAGCAATTCTCGGACACTGGGCAATATCAGATCGAGTTGTTCTTCTGAAAATGAAAGGGTCACCCCTAAACATTTCTATTATTCAAGCTTACGCCCCAACTTCCGACAGCTCTGACGAAGTTATTGAAGCCTTCTATGAAGATCTAGAAAAAGCCTACAAACAATGCAAATCTCAAGAAATACGCATTATCATGGGAGATTTTAACAGCAAAGTTGGTGAAGGAAGAGATGGAAACACTGTAGGCCCTCATGGATTAGGAAATAGGAACGAAAGAGGAGAGAGATTTGTTGATTGGTGCAAAACACACAATCAGATTATAACCAACACTTGGTTTCAACAGCCTAAAAGGAAAAAGTGGACTTGGATTAGCCCTGATGGTAATACCAGAAATCAAATAGATTTCATCACGATCAACGAGAGATTTAGGAACACAATCAGACAAGCAAAGAGCTATCCCGGGGCGGATTGTGATAGCGACCATGTCCCTGTAATCTGTAAATTTCAAGTCAGGTTTAGAAAGAAGAAAGCTGCGAAGTCAACCCCGAAGCTAGACTACACGATGTTGAAAGAAGATGCAAATATGAGGCAGGAGTTTACGCTCAGAGTCCAGAACAGATTTGAAGCTCTTGAACATGAGGAGAGCACTACGTGGGACGCGTTCTTAAAAGCCACCGTACCAACAGCGAAAAAGATGCTACCAGCAAAGGAGAAACGAAATAAGAAACCCTGGATGACACAGGAGATCTTGCAAGAAATTAAAGAAAGACAGCAGATTAAAGATCGCAGAAGTGAGGAATATCGAAAAAAGGCTAACGCGATAAGACGGAAGTGTAGAAGCGCGAAGGAGGAATGGCTGAATGAACAATGCTCGGAAATAGAGAGAGCAAAATCGACAAAACCAAAGGAGATGTACGACAGAGTAAAGACTCTATCAGGAAGAAACACAAGAACTTACAGCGGATGTATAAAGGCCAAAGATGGAGAGATCCTCGTAGAAAACGAAGACATTATGAAAAGATGGTCAGAATACATAACAGAATTGTTCGAAGATGATAGAGGAAACAAACCAACTGTAAAAAGGAATATGGATGGCCCCCCAATACTGGAATCAGAGATAAAGGCAGCAATGAAGAAGATGAAAAGAAATAAGGCTTGTGGACCAGATGATATCAACTTGGAAATTTTAGAATCACTCGAAAACTTTGGAACCACAACACTTACAAAGATAGCCAACGAAATATACGAAACTGGTGAAATACCAGAAGATCTGTGCAGCTCTATTTTCATCCCTATCCCCAAGAAGCCCGGAGCAATAGATTGTGAAGTTCATCGCACTATAAGCCTGATGAGCCATGTAACTAAGCTCATTTTAAGAGTGATCATGGCAAGAGCAAAAGGAAAGATACAAGAAGAGATTAGCGATGTGCAGTATGGTTTTGTGAAGGATTCCGGGACGAGGAACGCAATTTTTGTATTGAGGATGCTCTGTGAAAGAAGCATCGAAATGCAACAGAAGCTGTTCTTATGTTTTATCGACTACGCCAAGGCTTTCGACAGAGTCAAGCATCAGAACCTCTTGAGAATTTTAGAATCCATCAATATCGATGGCAAAGATCTACGCCTTTTGGCAAATTTATACTGGGAACAGAAAGCTGCTGTGAGAATAGGCGATAATGTCAGCGACTCCGTACCTATTAAACGTGGAGTGAGACAAGGATGCGTGTTATCTCCGGATTTATTTAACATATACAGTGAGATGATAATGAGGAGCTTGGACGATTTGAAAGGATGTATTATTGGAGGCCGTAATATAAACAACCTAAGATACGCCGACGATGCTGTTTTAATAAGTAATAGCGAAGAGGATCTACAAAAGCTTCTAAATACAGTAGTAGAGGCCAGCAAAAGACAAGGCCTAACATTAAACTGTAAGAAGACTGAGTGCATGGTTGTCAGCAAAGAGACCGGTATTAAATGTCAACTGAGTATTGGCAATGAAAGGATAAAACAAGTCAAAAGCTTCAAATACCTTGGTAGTATTGTTTCCGAAGATGGTCGGTGCGATGCTGAGATAAAATCCCGTATCGCTATGGCTAAGGAAGCCTTTCAGAAACTTAAATCAATCCTTGTTAGTGGTAGCCTTACGTTAGCCACCAAGAAGAGAATTCTGGAATGCTATGTCCTACCAATATTATTGTATGGAAGTGAATGCTGGACAATTTCATCTCGAATGGAAAAGAAAATTGAGGCAGTTGAGCTCTGGTTCTACCGAAGAATCTTGAAGATCAGCTGGACATCTCATACGACTAACGAAACAGTACTTAGAAGAATGGATACACCAAGGAAAATAATTAATATGATAAGACGAAGACAGATGAACTTCTTCGGTCACCTTATTCGGAAGGATGGACTGGAAAGCCTTTCCATAACGGGAAAAATCGATGGAAAACGCAGTAGAGGAAGACAACGACAAACGTATTTGAAAGACGTTGGCAGATGGACAGGAACCACAGCATGTGACCTCGTACACGCTGCCAGAAATCGTAGAAGGTGGCGCGTAATGGCAGTCAACGTCCGACAGGATTCGACACCTTGAGAGAAAGAGAGAGAATCACCACTGCGCTATTTGCCCAACCCTTGCTCATCATAGGGAATTACAGGATAGGCCTAGTGCACCCTTAGATCCTAGCGCAACCTCTTGGGTAGACAACACTGGTACTGACGGGAGAGTGGCTTTGCAGACATTTTTGGCTTTGGTGGATGGAAAGAAGGAGAGTAAAGTGAGAGTGTTGTTTGAATCAGGAAGAAGCCATCGATCGTTCATGACTACCAATGCTGTTAGCAAACTCAATATTAAGCCTGTGAGGACAGAAAAATTGGGCATTAAGGTCGTTGGGACGAGTGAGGCAGATACTGCCATGCGAGAGGTGGTGGAGTTTTCCCTAGGACCCCTGAATGGAAAGAAGAATATTAAAGTTTAGGCCTTTGTTGTGAAAGACATTTCTTCTATACCCAATATTCATGCTGAAATTATTAAGCATAATTATAATCACTTGAAAAACATTTGGTTGTCAGATGTATGTAAGGATTATAGCATGTTGGAGGTAGATTGTCTTTTAGGTTCTGATCAGCTTTGGTCCGCCCAAGAAGAGGGAACAATACGGGGGGGCCACAAGATCCAGTGGCTGTGAAGACCATCTTATGGTGGGTTCTCTCGGGACCCCTGAAAGGTGAGAAACTTGAATCCTTTGATTAAAGTGTAAATTTTTGCATTGATTGTCAACCTAATTTTAAGATACCTGCAAATGCAGAACTGGCGTTTAATCTTCACAAACCGTGGGATTTAGACAGCATAGGAATAAGGCAGGAAGACAAGGTGCATGAAAATGTGTTCGATGATGTGTTTTTTACATGGCAAAGGTACTCTGTAGGACTCCCCTGGAAATTAGGCCATAAGCCCTTGCCTTCTAACTATAACATTGCTTTGCAGAGACTTAAGAACCAAGTGAAGAAGTTTCAGCAAGACCCAGATATTTTTTATAAATATAATGAAATTATTTCTCAACAGGTTAGTGACGGAGTTATTGAGAAGGTAACAGAGCTTGAATCTGCAAGCCGGATACATTACCTTCCACACCGAGCCGTCGTACGAGAAAATGCTGAGACTACCAAGGTCAGAATTGTATACGATGCCTCTTGTAAGGATCGGAAATCAGGCGTGTCCTTGAATCACTGCCTTCATGTCGTTCCTTCTCTGACGCCATTAATTTTTGACGTCTTACTCAGGTTTAGTCTAAACCCCACAGCTCTAGTAGGAGACATCGAAAAGGCTTTTCTCAACATAGAGGTACACCCCAAGGACAGAGATAGCCTGAGATTTTTATGGCTTAAGGATATACATGCTAAGGAGCCTGAAGTCATTGTATACCGCTTTAATCGGGTTGTATTTGGCTGCAATTCATCACCGTNTACGATGCCTCTTGTAAGGATCGGAAATCAGGCGTGTCCTTGAATCACTGCCTTCATGTCGTTCCTTCTCTGACGCCATTAATTTTTGACGTCTTACTCAGGTTTAGTCTAAACCCCACAGCTCTAGTAGGAGACATCGAAAAGGCTTTTCTCAACATAGAGGTACACCCCAAGGACAGAGATAGCCTGAGATTTTTATGGCTTAAGGATATACATGCTAAGGAGCCTGAAGTCATTGTATACCGCTTTAATCGGGTTGTATTTGGCTGCAATTCATCGTCGTTTCTCTTGAACTGCGCGCTCAGACATAACATTAGGAAATATGAACAAGAGGACCCCGAATCTGTGCAGCAATTGATAGGGGGCTTTTTCGTCGATGACCTGGTTACTAGCTGCCCAGGGAGTGAACATGCCATAGAGCTGTACGAGAAGGCCAGGACGCGAATGAAGGAAGGAGGTTTCACCTTGCGCAAATGGAAGACTAATGACAAAGTAATTGCGAATGAGATTTCAGAGAGAGAGGAGAGAGGGAATGGAGTATCCACCCCAGGTACATCGAATGTCAAGAACGCCACAGGTAGAAATGGAAGGTAGAAAGTACGGAACCCAAACCCAAAGTACTAGGTATCACCTGGGACAATGAGGCTGACACCCTGGAATTTGATCTTGGCAAGGTCGGTAAGGATATAGGGAGCGCACCGCAAGCAACCAAGCGTGGTATTCTCAGTACTCTTGCATATCTGTTTGACCCCCATGAAATTGTAAGTCCTGTAGCTGTTGTAGCCAAGATCCTTTGCCAGGAATTGTGTGTGCTCAAGGTGGGATGGGATGACCCTCTTCCGGCTGAAGATTACAACAAGGAGGATGTACTGAGTGTACAACTACAAGGATTTGCCGATGCCAGTAAGAAGGCTTACTGCGCAATGATCTTCTTAGTTTGCGAGACGACCACGGGCATTTATACCAAGCTTTTGACAGCGAAAACCCGAGTTGCTCCGTTGAGGCAATTAACGATCCCTCGTCTAGAACTCATGTCGGCTAGAGCCCTCTTGACCCTTATGAGCACAGTCATCAAAGCCATAGGCTCAACCATTAAGGTAGATAAGGTCCGATATTGGCTGGACAGTAAGACGGCACTCTTCTGAATTTATAATCGCGGAGAGTGGAAGCAATTTGTCGCTCATCGTGTTAATGAAATTCTGGGTTTAACTAGGAAGGAAGATTGGGCCCATGTGACCGGCACAGAAAACCCAGCGGATTTGGGCTCCCGAGGAGTATCAGCCAATCATTTAAGAGACAGTAGGTTGTGGTGGAAAGGCCCACAATGGTTGAAGGAGAGAGAGAATGCATGACCCAGATTCTCACCTATACAGGATACAGCAGAGGTTGGAGAAGAGAGAAAGAAGAGTGCTGCTGTAATGCTAGTGACTGAGAGAGAAGAGAAAGGAGTGAGTAATGTCATACAGATTAGCAAGTATGGGAGTTCAGCTAAATTGCTCAGAGTGACAGCATATGTGTTAAAATTTATTGAGAGTTTGAAAAGAAAGAAAGTGAATGGAATGCTGAAAACAGGAAGATTGAATGCTGGAGAGCTGGAAGCTGCAGAAAGTGCTTGGATAGTTGATGCCCAACTGTCCTTGCAAGGCAAAGATTTCTATAAGCCCTCGGTACAGTTAGATGTGGTGAAAGAGAATGAGTTCTTGGTGTGCAAGGGAAGGCTAGGGAACTCAGACCTAGACTTTAGGAGTATGTACCCCAAACTTCTACCCAAGAACCACCCATTTACTGAGTTGATAATCTAGGACTGCCATGAGAGAGTTCAGCATAATAAGCTACGATCAACTTTAGCAGAATTCAGATCTAAATTCTGGGTGTCACAGGGCAGACAACAGATTAAAAAGGTAATTGGTAAGTGCCAGACTTGTAGAAGAGTTAAAGGAAGAGCGTATAGGCAACCCCCTGCCTCAGATTTACCAGAATTCAAAGTCACATAATCCCTGCCTTTCAGTAGCACAGGGGTGGACTTTGCTGGTCCTCTGTTTGTAAAGGATGGGGAAGGGGGGATAAAAAAGGTCCATATTGCTTTGTTCACATGCTGCACTACAAGGGCTATTCACGTACAACTTGTTGAGAACCTTGCCACTTCTGTTTTTTAAATTGCCTTAGAAGATTTTGTTCCAGGAGAGGCACGCCCAGACTCATAAACGCGGATAACGCGAAAACCTTTAAAGCTGGGGCTAAGCTGTTGGAAGAACTCTCCAATGATCGTACGGCAAATGAATATCTTGAACATCACAGAATCTCATGGAAGTTTAATCTACCCCTTTCACCATGGTGGCGTGGATACTTTGAGCGAATGGTCGGGTGTGTCAAGCGGTGTCTGAAAAAGGTTCTTGCCAATTCAAAACTCACACAGGATGAACTAAGCACTGTGCTGACTGAAGTAGAAAATAACCTGAATTCTCGACCTCTAACTTATTTATATGATGACCTAGGTGAGCCACTAACACCTTCTCATCTGCTATATGGTCACAGACTCTCCACTTTGTCCCAGAATGTAGATTTAGATGTTGATTTAGATCAGATTAATGATAAGTTAGGAAAGAGATTTTTATACCTGACTAAGAAAATTTCTCATTTCTGGAACAGGTTGGAGAAAGAATACGTGGCAGATCTGCGTGAATATCATAAGTTGGGAAGCAACAACCCTGAAACGATTGAAAAAGGGAGTGTCGTACTGTTGAAAAAGGATAACGTGAAGCGCGGTCTGTGGGAATGTGCAGTTGTGGAGGAGTTGGTAGTTGGAAAGGACAGAGTGGCTAGAGGAGCGACGGTTCGTAATTATGGTAAAGGTAAACCTGAGTTTATAACTAGACCATTGCAAAAACATTACCCCCTAGAAATCTCAGCAAAAGACTCAACAAGCACGGATGCAAGGAAAGAATGTTTCCAGACAGATAGTGAGGGAAAACAGAAGTTGGAAATCAATGTGGAGTGCGAAACCGGAGTACGCGTGTAGCAGCTAAGGATGCGCGTTGGAGGGCCCGGTTAATGCTTGACCCGTAACCGGAGTCAAGGAGGGGGTATGTTGTAACACCCACGCGCACATTTATTATTATAATTTATGCTATTACGTATTAACCTCATAATCGTGTAGAGACACGGAACTTATTCACTTAACAGGAATGTTGTTTTTCTCATTTGTATTTGCATAAGCTTTCTACGCCTATTTGTCAAGACCTGATTGGTCAGATTCGTTTTGATGCGCGTTCTTGATTGGATATTTGTNGCAAAAGACTCAACAAGCACGGATGCAAGGAAAGAATGTTTCCAGACAGATAGTGAGGGAAAACAGAAGTTGGAAATCAATGTGGAGTGCGAAACCGGAGTACGCGTGTAGCAGCTAAGGATGCGCGTTGGAGGGCCCGGTTAATGCTTGACCCGTAACCGGAGTCAAGGAGGGGGTATGTTGTAACACCCACGCGCACATTTATTATTATAATTTATGCTATTACGTATTAACCTCATAATCGTGTAGAGACACGGAACTTATTCACTTAACAGGAATGTTGTTTTTCTCATTTGTATTTGCATAAGCTTTCTACGCCTATTTGTCAAGACCTGATTGGTCAGATTCGTTTTGATGCTCGATCTTAATTGGATATTTGTAATACGTAGTTCCTATGATTCACATGTATCGTGTGGTTTTGTAGAGGTTTTTGAGATTTTCAAGTTTTGAGGATGAAATAGAAGGAAAATTATTTGATGTCTTTTTCTCGGAGAAATTCTGTAAATTTCGATCAATAACCAGCGAAGTTGAAAGATTTATTCTTACAATCTTCCTATTGATGATGCCGAGAGGAAGGCAGGGTAGTCGTTTTTAAGTGGAAATGGTCTGAGACGTTTATGGTTCATAGCATAAGCCCAAATCCACACTATTAAGGGTGTTTTTAGGACATTGGTGACATGGTGTTAAAGAGTGGAAAGTAGAAATTTATCATGTCATTGAAAGAAATCATATCACAACTAATAACATAATGTTTTTTCGGGATATGCTCCTGTTTGTGCTTGATTGTATGGAGGATCTTGTTGAGTTCTCTTTTTATCGCTTTGTACTCACTGACGTCATTACATTGGGATAGGTTTAGTCGGAGCTCTTTTTGTTTCTCTGACATTTCTTAAATGTTTTGACTGTAAATTCTTCTTTGTTTTAATTTTTTTTAAATTTCATTTTTATACTTTTTGTACAGTTTCATCTTTAATTATTGTTGAACAGTTGAAAGCTTTCTTTAATGTGCTATTTGGTTTCTAAAACAGCTTCAATGGCTCTATTCTAAATCTGCATATTACTATTGTTAATACCCGATGGTCATTGTTGACTTGCTTGCGACTCTAGGATCGTGCATCAATTAAAACGTGCTTTCTATTCCCTGGACATATGATGTAATCAATTTGGTTATAAATATGAATAACTTTCTGGTTACCTTCTCTTAATAACTCCCAAGTGGTAAATAAGGCGTGCAGGGTGTTGATAAGCACTGTTGTCGATGAATAGAATAGGTTATGAAGTTGCAAATATCAACTAGTGCTTCACCAATGTTGTTTCTCTTCTCTCTTCAGTACCTCTCAAGGCATGCTTTATTCCCTGAACGTTTTCCAAATTTTGTATAAGTCACCTGTCATCAAAATAAGAGATGTTGCTTTTGTAATTTCAGAAATCAAGTTCCCAATATCTGTATACAACTGACCTAATTCGTCTATACCCCTTTTAACGCTTCTGTGGTGTGGGCATATACATGTATTATTACCATATGATTCATTACTATTATTTGGTTGCTCACATTTTTCATTCATCATTCTGTGTAAGTACGTTTTTCTCCAGCGCAATTTTCGAAGCCGTTTTATTCATTTGTTGACTTTCGTATACGAGTTATTAATTCGAATTTGCGATATCTTATCTGAGACTTTTCAGTGTTTGTGTATATGTTGACGATTTTCGAAGACAAAAAGAATCCATTCCCATAGTGCACTGACTCAGATGGTACGCATATTAGGGAGTTGCTTCCATTATTTTTATCTAGGCGCTGATGTAATTTCGTTTCTTGTAGACAGCAAACATCTAATTTGTAATTTTCCAAATTTTCTGTGACGTAAACCTCTAATATTTAAGGTTGCTAGGTTAAAGACCATTCTCATTCTGTAGTTTGCGTTACAATAGACTTGAAGCTGTACAAGAAAAAATAACACGAATTCACAGTATCCCACTTAGCTTTTTATTCATTCGATATGTCTGTTCAGCTCGACAACAAAACAACGATGAAGTGCGAGTGCTCTAAAAAACATCTTTGCAACATGCAAAGTACAAAGTCCGATGCAAGCCCGTGACCCACATCGGAACATGATCAATGTCCGTGGTCCATTAGACATCCCCTTAAGTTGTTTCCCAAGCAACAATTATAACAGAAGTTATGAACTATAACAGCTAGATCTATAACAGCTAGACGTCAGTCACCATGCTCCTCCATGCTCCTCTGAATCTTTGTCTCGTGAATTAAAAAGGCATTATTTCCACAGAACAATCTCGCCTGGAGGAAAGATAAAAAATGTATGAATTTCACCTACATGGAATTCAAGTTCCGCTAAATATTGGTTACACATATTCATAAACACTTTAAGATTGCAAGGAGTACGTCATATGGACGTGACCTACTACCGTTACTGAACCCCGAACAGGCTGTGACCTATTAATTTGCATCACATGGAAGCTTTTCAAGACGATTCACCTTTTGCGATTTCTGCAGAAAAAGAAATCGTATTTCTACGTTCAAAAAAGTGGAGAATACGATTCCTTGGCATGTTCACCAATCTTGGAAAATTCATTCCGAAGTTATCAGATAATACTGTTCCATTACTCTCCTTACTCGAACAAGATGTTATCTGGCATTTTGATGCTCAGCAAATTGCAACACAAGAGAAGACTGATGAATTTATAGTTAATCTGAAGAAAGATTGAGATACATTAGTAGAAAGTTTCTTAGAGTTAGATATTTCCTTTGAATAATAATTCGAGAAATTAATGAGATAGATCAAACCGTTTTGAGTGATTCTTGATCGTGCACCGCTCTTAGGGTGCAATTTGCTCCATTGCAACACCAAAAACACATTTCAAGGTTTCCAATTCTTGTATGCTACTAAACCTGCCAGAGGCTCCGGTTGGCGCAGCAGATCAGTCGTTCCTCACCCTGTGTTGTTAATTCGGGACAATTCGTAGTCCTTTAAAGTACACGTCTAAACTAAGGATTGTCCCTGCCGCTTCACTGACCAATAGGCTTAGTCTGTCTGTCTGTCTCTCTTTCTCTCTAGGTACCATATCCATTCCAGAGGTTGGGGATCATGATTCTCCACAGACTCTCATCATATGTAGCAGATATATAGCATTTACTTTTTCCTTCTCAGTTAGTGATAAACACTTTTTAATATGGCACTCGAGACTTCCCAAGTATGTTAATCTTTGTCTTCCTCTGCTTCCTTTACCTTCAATACGACCTGTAAGAGTAAAATTTTCTAATTGTTCCTTTCTTATGATATGTCCCATAAATCTCATCTGCCTTTCACGGATTGTTTTCACCAAACACCTTTTTGCTCCAGCTTTCCTTACAACATCCTCATTTGTTTGATGGTATACCCATGATATTCTCATCATTCTCCTGTAAAAGCACATTTTAACAGTTTCTAGTCTCTTCTGCATTGATGGTGACATTGTCCAGCACTCACAACCATATAACAGAGTAGATGTTATATAACCTTCCAGTACCCTCTTTTTTATAGCCATTGACATTTTGCGGTGTTTCAAGATCTTCCGTAATCTTTCAAAGGTACCTTTTGCAACCCCTATCCTTCTCTTGATTTCCAGATCACACTTTCCATTCTCTGTTATATAGCTCTTTAAGTAATTGAACTTGTCAACTTGCTGTATGGGGTCTTTTCCAATAAGCAACTTGCACCTAGGACTTTGGTTCTTACTTACCACAATGCATACTGTTTTCTTGCGATTTATTTCCAGTCCTTTCATTCTAATTTGGTAAGGTATTTCATCCAGTAGCCTTTGTAAACCTTGTTCTGAGCCTGCAACCAGCGCTGAGTCATCTGCAAATCGTATGTTGTTGAAATTATGACCTCCTACAGAAAATCCTTCTAAATCTTCTATGGCTCGAAAGACATTTTCACCATAATGGTTGAATAAATCAGGTGAAAACACACATCCCTGTCTTACTCCTCTCTTAATATTGATGTAATCACTCATCTCATTATCTGTTCTCATAGAAGCAGTTTGGCCTCAATATAGATTTCGCATAAAGCGTAAATCCTTTCCATCTAGATCTAATCCCTCAAGATAATTGAATAGCTTTTTATGCTGCTCCCTATAAAATGCTTTGGTGTAATCAATAAAACAAACATACAGATCTCTTTGCAATTCTATTGCTCTTTCTGACAGCATCCGTACCATAAAGATAGCATTTCTGGTACCAGTAACTTCCATGAATCCACACTGTTCTTTATCTATCTCTTGTTTGATTTTTCCGCGGGCTCTATGCATAATGATCTTCAAAATCAATTTGACTACATGACCCATAAAGCTAATGGTTCGATGCAACTCACATTTGCAGCAGGCTTCTTGGGCAAAGCAATGAAAATGGACTTACTAAGATCTTCTGGTATTTTACCACTATCATACACTTCGTTTATCAGCTCTGTCAACCTCTCAATTCAAAAGTCTTCTAACGATGTTAAAATTTCTGTAACAACCTCATCAGGTCCTGCAGCTTTGTTCCTTTTCATTTTGCAATGTGCTGCCTCCACGTCTGATCTTAGAATAGTAGGCCCATCCATGTTCTTTTGCTTTGAGGGTTTCTCTCCTCTGTCCTCTTGGAACATGTCACTGATATATTCACTCCATCAATCTGGCACTTTTTCCTTTTCCGTTATAACACTCCCATCTTTAGATTTTAAAGACCTAGATGATATACAAAATTTCATTACAACTGACCTCTGGGATCTTCTCAGACATCTCTGCTGGATCTCTATGTGTACACTGTTCAATTTCCTCACAATTTGCATTTAACCATTCTTCCTTTGCCAGAATACACTTGACCCTGATCTCCTGATTAATAGCTTTATATTCTGAGCTTGCTCTATCAGTAGTCTGCTGCCTTTCTTTCATCGAATCCAGTATCAATGTTATAGGCTTAGTAGAATTGCATTACTGAAGACACCCTTTGAGTTAGTAAAGACATCTGGGCATTGCTGTGTTCATAAAAGTGTTTTACCTTTGAATGAAAATTGAAATAATTGCTCAACCGTAGCTGAATAATTTTATCTTATTTGCATTATACTGCAAGCTACCAAAAAATGATCTAACTTCTATAGAATCTATTGGGTAGGCTATTTTCAGAAACCCTCCTTCTTTGTTGATCTACACCCCAACCAGTTTATTTGGTCTACACAAAAACAACTTTTTTGTGCATTGAAGTAAGCCATACTGAACGACATCGTTGTAAAATAGCCTCTAAACATCTAAGTCCATGCTGATTCTGTTTTTCGAAACAACAAAAAGGTTTTTCAAATAAAACAAAATAAACCGTAAATCCTTCAAAATATCATCCATAATATTTAGGAAGCTTGCTAGTGAACTAACAAACCCATAGGCTATTCGCCTTGAACCATATTGCCCAAAAAGGCTGAAGATGGTGGTATACTTGTGACTGTCTGGTGTCAGTGGTACCTGATTAAATGCCTGGTTCATATTCAAGCTACTAAAGACTTTCCCTTTCCCAACACGTGACGACTATTCTTTTTAGCGAGGCAAAGCTACTTGGAACACACCAACTTGATTTTCACTTACCTAGCATAAGTGATTAATCTGTGGTTTTTACAAGACGACTAGGAAGAATCTAATCACAACAATATACAACAGTACCTGTCAGGATGATTTGTACACTTGCGATCCATTCTCTCTTGATCTAAAATAATACTAAACAGAAACATTACATATGTTCCTTGCCATTTCAAGTCACATTCACTCGAGTTCAGCTCTGCTAAAGAATAAATGACCATCCAGGTGTAAACAGAAAAAGTTTCAGTTTTCTTAAGTCAAAGACAGATGCAGTTTCGGTTTCAGGATGAGGCTGCTCCGGTTTTCTTTTCACTATAAAACAAAGATTGGGCCAGCTACAGCACTGTTTTTCTTGAACCGAATACTATTTAAGGGTCAAAACGTCCACTAGTTAAAAACGTGACCTGACCAAAGAAAATGGATGGTATGTTTGAATTTAGCAAACCAAAAAATACACATCACTTGAAAGATCTTCGACGTTTGAAAAAGTTTTTAAACACAGGCCAGTGTAATAATCAAAGAGAGAAGGTAGTTGAAGATTCGAATTTAGAAAGGACCAAAAATAAAAGAAAAACAAAAAGAAACAACAAGAAAAATCACCCAGAGAGATCAAGCGGAGAATCAGAAATTACAAGAGAGCATAGGTTAACCACTTGTTCAGGGTGGCGGAGGAAACTACATGCCAATGAAAAATGGAGACAGTGTGCATTGCAATAAAAGAGCTTTGTCGGTCTGGAGCTCCGCATGTTACAAAAGTTTGAAATGTTGATGCTTGTATGCTTAGATAGGAATATTAGATTTAAAAGTGGTGGAACAGTATTTCAAAGATTTACTAAACTGACCAGTACAATGACATCACGTAGATAATAAAGGAAGCGTATGTTGGATGGACGAAATCAGTACAGGGACAATTATCAAGGCAGTATTCAATAGCAACAAATGTACTGTACTAAACCAGACCAGTGCTATGTATGGTTCGATGTGGTGTCTAGACGAAAACAAGGGTTTGTCAAATCAGGATCCTTCTTTCTGATTTTTATTTACTGGGTAATGGAAAAGATACTGGGGAATATCACTTGGGTCCCCAGATGGAGAATGATGACTAAACTAAAAGACCTTGACTTAGCAGACGAAATATCATCAGTATCAAATAATAGGAATGAAAATAAGCTGTAGCAGCAGTAGAATCGGTTTAAACTCCAATGTGAAAAAGAAAAATGGCAAGATTCAATACTTACGACATTCAGAATGTGTTGAGAGACTTCCTCTTCTTCATGCAAAACAGACGCTATGGTTCAAAGTATCAACGCCGATTCTGCAAGATCCATATTGTATTAAACGGAGTAAGCAAGATAAAGAGCAACTCTTAGTTGCGAAGACATGTAAAGATACGCAATTTTAAGCAAAACGTGAACGAGTGCCTAGGCCAATGATAACTAGGTTAGTAGAAATATATCTTGACTTAGTCAGTATCACCATTGTTTGTTCAGCTATAAATATAATTCTATTTTATGTTCTTCATTCAGTTTCGGTTAAAAAGCAGTTAAGAACTATTTCATCCTTTGAAACTTGAAACATTAAAAAAGGCGAAACACTACATGTCAGCTTGCTAGCAATTCATTAAGTAGATGAAGTTTAACACCTGACAAGAAATACAAAGACAATAGCTATAAGAACAGAACACTGTAGTATTAGATAAAACACAGCACATGGATCTATGAAGAGTTGTCAACCTTGTCTTTCTTCACTATGATTATCATACTGTTGAACCATTATGTAGGTACTGTTTGTTTGACTATGACTTCAGGTTCATCTGTTCTGACCAACCCAATGCTAACCTTGTCATGGAATGCTTTTAATTTCTTGCTGGCAGGGTGAACAACTGGGGTCAATGCAAAGGTGATATTTATTCGTTTACCAAATATTTTTGATTCTGTTGATATTTATGTTTACAAGTGAGTTGAAGTTACTTCTTTAGACGTACGATATTAAAATTAAGTATTCGTCTATCCATTAAAAAATGATTAATTCTCTTTTTCCATCTGTTTACATATTTCGAGAACTTAACAATTAAAAATATTGACAGTAAAAGTGATAATGGAAACCATGAAGGACTATCAATTGAAAAGGATGAAAGAATTTAATCGAGTGCTTTTTTCAACCTCTTATTAAAACAACACTTTACGGTCTCATACTCAGTGGCTAACCAAATTCAATGGTTATTAGTAATATTGAAAGAACCAAATCATTTTTCATGCGTGTAATTTATCGTGACATTTGTTGTCCGGGTCTTCTGCGATGTTCCTAAAATTACTTGATTATTATATATATAAACTGACCTAAGTAAATATACGAAAGCTTGTCCTATCATACAAAATGTCTTTATTGTTGAAATATATATATATATATATATATATATATATATATATATTACGCTCCCTTACGAAAGTTTGATTGAGCACTCTATCTGAGATGGGAATCTGTTGTTAGCGTAATGTAATGCTCACTGCGCATGCGTAGTTTGAGTACTCTGGCAGGATCCCACAATAACTCTTTAACCTGTGTTTGCTCCGGCAACATGGCCAGTGAGTTATGTTTTAGAAGCTCTGTGCTGCACCGATGAGTCCACAAAGGGCGGAAACAGTACTGTCTGCAGATTGAGCATATATATATATTATAAAATTACTTGATTCTGTGATAGACCTAACTGTTGTAATTTAAATTATTTTGGCAGTCTGCAGTTCGACATTGTGAGGTCAGGTGAGGCATATACCTTTCCTTTATTTCAACGAGTAGAATTTGATGATNCATGCGTAGTTTGAGTACTCTGGCAGGATCCCACAATAACTCTTTAACCTGTGTTTGCTCCGGCAACATGGCCAGTGAGTTATGTTTTAGAAGCTCTGTGCTGCACCGATGAGTCCACAAAGGGCGGAAACAGTACTGTCTGCAGATTGAGCATATATATATATTATAAAATTACTTGATTCTGTGATAGACCTAACTGTTGTAATTTAAATTATTTTGGCAGTCTGCAGTTCGACATTGTGAGGTCAGGTGAGGCATATACCTTTCCTTTATTTCAACGAGTAGAATTTGATGATATTTATTTAAATGTCAGTTCTTTTGGTATTAATTGATTTTAATAATAAAAACAACAACAAGAACAAGACACCAAGGTAGCACCAGGTACCTTAGCTACTTAACTGTCTCGCATTCAAATGATTGTTAATTATCCCTGCAGTTCGACATCAAAAGAAGCCAGAAACTTTATGAAAGTTAATACTATTAGGAATATTGAGCCCTCCCTTAAAAACACCCAGTCAAAAAATTTCCCGTTACGTTTTATCTGAGCGCAAAAGAAGAACAATATCGTATGGTTTGGATCAGCACATTTCTGTGAAAACAAATCGAACAGTATTGGAAATTGAGTTTGATTAATTTTGTCAGGACTTGAAATTATACCATATTCAGGATGTGGAAATGTCAAGAATTAAGACCAAATTACGTGACCCCTGTAAAGAATACGGACAAATGTGTTCCATATGAGTACTGGCAGACCTGTTTTTTTTATCTACTTTGATACAGGATATCCGGCACACTCCTACTCGATACCAAATGAAAGAATTTTCGATTCTCTGCATGAAAAATTTTTTTTTTTCACTTCCGATGACAAGATCTAAATTCAAAGAGGTAGTGTTGCAATGGGTTTGTCTTTGAATTCCGTGTTAGCTGGAGTTTATATGGTAAAGCTCGAAAAAAATTTGGTACCAACGCTACAGAATCACAGAAAATGCTGGAAAACGCTACGTCGGGGATACGGGGTCTTGGATCAATCAGGAGTCCATTGGTTTTGTGTTGAATAACTTCGACAATTTTTACAAGAACATAAATTTGACGTATGAAATTAAAGGAAAGGATAAAATTTAATAAAATAAAATAATTAAAGGAAAGGATAAAATATTTTTTGGGGTTTTCTGCTTTCTGGAATTGAAAAGGGCATCGAAACCACGGTTCACAGAGCACCACCGAACAATGATGTTTACCTAAGTTGGCACACGAATACACCCCTTAAATGGAAATGTGGGATGTTACGAACTCTCTTACTGAGAGCTCACAATATCTGCTCAAATGAAAGGCACCTTGAAAAAGAAATTGCCCACCTGAAACACGCGTGTGCTAAAGTTAATCGCTACCCATTGTGGATAAAGTTGTTGTTGTCATTCTGGACATGTTACAACTGGTAGAAAAACAAAGAACGTTGGAAAGCATGAAAATGTTACCCTATCAAGCCCCATAAGGTAATAAAATTTTTCAAAATTTAAAGGAGACCATAAGAAAGTTTGACGATAAAAACATTACAAAAGTTATTTACACTGGCACAAAGCCCAGTTCACAATTCGAAGTGAAAGACCAGATAACGAAAAAAACACCAAAATAGTTTGGTCTACAGAGTTAGGTGTCCATAGCTTGGTTGCAATGCCTGTAAATAGGTGAGGTTAGACGTAGAATTTTGGAGAGAGTTAAAGGCCACGGTGGAAGAGAAAATAACTCAAATGAATTTATACATAGTGTAAAGAGTGGCCATCAGCCAGTGACAGAAGGAAACTTTACAGTCCTTATCAATGCGAGGCAGTTCAGTCGCTGTGTTAAAGCAACAACTGGGGCATTAATAATTCAAAAAGAAAAGCCATCGCTTAGTGCCCAAGAGAAATTGGTGGCCAAAAAGCTCTTTATGAAATCATCTTTTATTGTTTTTAACAATCCATAGAAACCTTTAAATTAAAAATTTAAACTATGTACGTTTTTCTTTTGTTAAAAGACAGTTATTCTGATGACAAACCTTGGAAAGTAAGGTGGGAAATATCAAATTGTTTAAGAAATGTAAAATTTAATGTCAAATATAATCTACAATAAATATGCATAAGCTTAAGGTGATTTTATTGATTTTTAAGCTACATGATTGAACTAACGCCTTTGGTTACCTCAGCTACTTATCATTAATTTCTAAAATCAACTTCGAAGTTCCTTAATAAAACATAAGAAATTCGACAACCGATATTGACAGCTGAAAAACCTTAGTAATGCTCAAAAATAGGATAGGATAGGATAGGATAGTAGTGCTCACAATACTGTATCTTTTTCTTTTTTCATCCACATTTGTATTTGTAAAAAACTATTTCTTTAGAGGAAGCTAACTTTCATTTTAAAGGCATTCATAAATGATACCTCTGAAGATTTGATAAACATAAATAAATAAATAAATATATGTATATATATATATAAATATATATACATAAATATGTATATATAGATATATTTTTTTGTTTTTATATATGTATGTATGTATATATATAAAGCTTTCGATTCGGTTATCCGTATTAAAGTGCTCAATACATAAATGCAGAGCGTAATATAAGATATGATAAGTTAGAAAGAATAAAAAAACTACACAGTCCATTTCGACAAGCCTGTTTCGTGATTTTATTCACTCTTCAGGAAATGTCTTTCATTTCCTCACGAGTGAGTATGTTTTTATATTTGTCTATATATGTATATATGTATATATATGAATATATATGTGTGTGTATAGATATATATGTATATATTTGTGGTTTGAAGTTAAGCAATTCATTGCTAAGAACCTTAAGTTAATCATCATGTATTTCATATTTTTCAAGAGAAGGAAATGTATAAAAAGCAAAAAAAAATCACCTCTTTCAGTCATTGAGTTCACGTAATGAGTTTTGTTTATGTGTAACTTTAAAACCCTTATTTTCTTTATTTTATATCTCTTATAATTGTTGAAGATGAAACACTTGGTTTTTGACCTTGTGGATTTCAACCGTAAGCAGAACAGAGCTAAACGAATAATTGACATGTCTGCAAATTGTTGACTTATTGTAATTCAGATTTAATGTTAACCACAGGTAAATAATAATGTGTATTGCAGCGTGAAGTATTCTATTGTGTCAAAAGAAAAGTTTGATAAGAAAAACAGCACTGTTGAAATAAAGAGAAATCATGAAAATCTCACAGTTGCTTGGAAACTTCGATTTTGTTGATAGATCCAGGTCTTCGTGTAGTGTAGTCAACCAGCAGTGAAGCAAACATGTCGGATTTAGGTTCAGAGGAATACGAAGAAGACGATGAGATACAATTAGGTGTAAGTTTTTAAATTAATTTGTCTAAAGTCATTGTGATCAAGATTTATCGGTGTCAATTTTGAAATTCTTGTCTATCATTTGATGAACATTTTGAGCCATAAAGAAATAGACGTACATTGAAACCATGTTATTCGAAATCATAAACATTTGTTAGCTAATCATTTGGTATTTATGAAACAGGAGCTACTACAAAGAAGAAAACAAATCATGAGATTAACAAGCGATGGTAATCTGACCCTGATGTAAATTAATTGTAATGTTAGTAAGCTGAAACGGTCGGGTACAAAAAGTATTAGGGTTAGTTTCAGGCAAAGGTTATTTAATAAATTTTCTAATTATGAAAGAAAAATAGTCATCTGAAGAATTTTCTTTCTATGCAGTATTTTAAATCCAACATTTTTGTGGACTTTTATTTTTTTCCGCTTTTCAACAGAGTATGCTGTAGTATTTAGTGGTAAGTAAGAGAGATGGATTGCAAGGCAAAGTACGTTCTTTGTTGAATGCTGTGTGCAGTGAGGTAAAACATCTGCTCGTTTCTTGTGTTTGTTGTGAACTAAAGTGTATGACATAGGCAAACTTCCCACAATGAAAATGATCAAGTTTTTAAAAGTAGGAAAATAATGTAGTACAATATGACACCAAGATATCTATTGCTTACCCAGGAGAATATTTTACTTTAAAAGTGACGAAATTAATGTTAAATCACATAAGTAACTCTCTGCGCAGAACTTTTTGTTCTCTTGCTGAGGATGAAAAAAGTTGGAAGAAGTTTGCTGCCCCTTCACCTTAACTTCCGTGTTTTGGGATCGATTCATTTAGTATTAAAAGATTATAATACATACATACATACACACACACACACACATATATATATATATATATATATATATATATATATAATTCACAACGAAATTAAAAGACACTTTGTAGTAAACTAAAGTTTCATGTTTGAAGCTTAAGTTTTGCACCACCACATAATTGTCCGATAAACAGTGAAAAGAGCAGGGAACTTCCAGTTATAACCTTGCAATTACAGGGAGTGACTTTTCAATTTGTTTGTTTATGTAGGAAAGCGAAGGTGTGAAATGAATCACAGGTGCCCAAATTCAAATCGAACATCTGCAGGGATAAAGATAATACTATTTATGAAGATATTTTCTTCCTTTCCATGACCGGTCAGTATTTTCTTCCATGAAACAATACTACACCTTTAAGGTAACTCTAAACAAAGTTTCCCCCAGTTCAAACCTCCTCTTGAGATTACCCAATGATTCCTGAAACATTTTTTAAAGCAGACTTTGATTCTAGTTTCAACCGTTTCCTAAAATATCCAAGAACAAAAAATTAAATGGAAATAAAAGCAATGAACTGAGTACTTATATGGCAACTAGATGGGTACACACTCACACACACACACACACACACACATATATATATATATATATATATATATATATATAGGTATATGCGTGTGTACCCATCTAGTTGACTACATAAGTGCTCTGTTCATTTGTAAAAGAAGAGTAATATCTTGTTTTCGTAATATACACACACACACACATATATATATATATATATATATATATATATATATATATATATTCTCCCCGAAGACCATGCTTGGTCTCATTCAAGCATGAAATACCAGTTTGAGGACTGGCGGGGTAAACTCTTTCTCTCACGGGCAGGTGAAGCACTCTTCAGCCTTGGATGGCAATCACCTAGAGATGGTGTCTCAATAAAAACACTGCTCCCTATTACCTTTAATACCTCTTAAAATACCTTTATTACCTCTTAAAAAAAAAAAAGAAAAAAAAGGGCCTCCACGTCATAGAGTGACATGGTGGTGGAATGCTTCTGTTGAAAACTATGTGAAAGAGAAGAGAAGGCTGTGGAGTCAATGGAAAAAGGGGTTAGTGAACAA
>RDPX01000012.1:4401054-4421996 GCA_003991215.1 Morbakka virulenta
GCATTTATGTATTGAGCACTTTAATACGGATAACCGAATCGAAAGCTTTATATATATATATATATATATATATATAAATTAAAACTTTAAAGAATTTTTCACTGGGAACATTTGACTCTTTTAAAACCAAACCACAGGGTACAACGTTACAATTTGCTGGAGGTTTTCTCAACTGAATTACGAAAGCGCTATTTGAAATACATTTTTTTGGTGGGTTCAAGGCGGAAATATAAAAAACATAGACGATGATTAAAAACACTAATTAAAAAAATCAGCTGAAATCAATTAATTTTTTTCGGGTACAAATAGCTGCCCTTAATTCATAAATATCAGAGTTAAGATATGCATTTTCAGTGCAAAAGAGGCATATTTTCCTTGGCTTTTCTATTTTTATGTCGGCTATTCTAGCTGCCTTGGTCCGTCACACAAAATGTATTTTAATTGTAATGACGAAAACACACAAAAAAGTGATAAAAAATTCTGTGAATTTTTTTTTGCATTGGGTACATTACCGTTTTTTTTCTATGTTTCTCCCATATGTATTTCTGTTATCTGACCATTTCTATCAAAAATGCTATCCACGAAGTGACCCATAGAAATAGCGTTTCAATTTTCTTTAAATTAATTTTTTCCATGCAGTCATTATAAAAAAAATCATTTTTGTCGGCTGAAGGAAAATTTCGAGAATTTTGTCTAACTAATGTGTGTATATTATTCCTCTATTTGTAGAGAAATTAAATGACTGCTCTGTATTCCCGTGAGACATTGAAAAAAATAACATACATTTCAACTTGACTCCACAGGCAAAAACATTAACATCCCGTTGTTATGAAGTCGATTTGCTTCTTAGTGCTAATCACTACTATTAGTCTTTTTTTCCTACGTACTTCTGAACTCAAAATTTCAGATTGTATTTCTGATTTAAATACGGTAATTAGATGATAATGTCATCGTAAATAACTAATCACAGTAAATGGCTAGAACGTATCGAAAATACTTTGCAAGTGAAATACTTTTATTGGTACGGATTAAAAAAAGTACACTCAAAAATCCACTGGAAAAGTAATGGGAGACTTCAGAATACAAAATTCACAAAAACTACACCAAGAAGTGTGGTATTAAAACATGTTTTCGAATAGGAAGCCATTCCTAACTCTCTATCTGACCTTACCGGATCGGCCTGGTTGCTCAGAGCTCCTAGCTTTAAGACTAGTAAAATTAATTGCACTTTGAAGTGTAGCATAAATTGCCTTTCGATAGTTGTCCTGGTTAAAAAAATACATTAAATATTTATTTTACAATTTATTTAATAGGTACTTTCTGGTATCCTGATGGGTCACGGTATGAAGGAAGCTGGCTTGATGATCAAAGGAATGGTTATGGTGTTTACTACTACGCTAATGGAGATATCTATGAAGGAGAATGGTTGGAACATCGTCGACATGGACAAGGTGTCTATACAAATAAAGACACAAACTCTAAATACAGTGGAACATGGGTTGATGGGAAAAGGCAAGGTGCTGGGGAAATAATCAATAGTGATCACAGATTTTCAGGTTTGTAATATAATTCTAATCGTTTAAAAGTAATATATATATATATATATATATATATATATATATATATATATATATATATATATAAAGAGGAAAAATGGAGATGATTTNCTGGCTTGATGATCAAAGGAATGGTTATGGTGTTTACTACTACGCTAATGGAGATATCTATGAAGGAGAATGGTTGGAACATCGTCGACATGGACAAGGTGTCTATACAAATAAAGACACAAACTCTAAATACAGTGGAACATGGGTTGATGGGAAAAGGCAAGGTGCTGGGGAAATAATCAATAGTGATCACAGATTTTCAGGTTTGTAATATAATTCTAATCGTTTAAAAGTAATATATATATATATATATATATATATATATATAAAGAGGAAAAATGGAGCTGATTTATTACTTAAGTGTTTCAATGACTTTTTGTTTTTTTAATACCTACTACCACCTCCTTTGACCCACTAAAACCAAACCAGCTTTTTCTTTGCTTAAAAGTTGAATCACTTTAATGTGTTGGAACTAAACCTTTATTTGGCCACTGGGACAATATTAGCATTTTAATCTTAAAACGTTGGGACCCTATTACATCCTTATTCTTAGTATTTTGTTATCTGAAAATGACTGACAACAAGTATAATCGTATTTCGTGTAAAGTTATATATACCTGAAACTCGGAAAAAGAAACATTTTGAAAATAATTTTACTTCAGGTATATGAAAGGAAGATTTCCAAATAGGTTAAGACACTAACACTATAGTTGTTTTGATTATTGCCATTGGTATAAACAATGACATAACACTTTGAAGTCCCTCCTCCTTTCCAGAAACAGTCGAAAAATAGCTAATTAAAACATCGTGTAAAGAAAATTAAGGCACCTACAACGACAACTGCTTTCCCCCCGTCCTTCTACTAACAAAGAATACAGAAAATATATTCTTTATTTCTCAGCTTTTACACCATGATAAAAATTCTTCATTGGTATAAAATGCACTGTGCTACTACAATATCCCCTGTCTAAAATTTGATATACTTTTCTTTGGACATTCCTCTTTAAAACTGTTGTGCAAATAAAAGCAGTGACAAGATACAGCACGAACACTGACTGGTTAGATGCCACGCCAGGAATGAGTACCGTATGAAGATCTTCGGGTAATACTCTAGGAAGATGAACTAGCTGGCTTCCAGCCCTCAGAATGTGGTCGCGTTTGCGAGATCCACCTCGGATCTCGACGCGGGCTCACAGAACCACCCGTACAAACAACAACAACAACAACAACAATTCGAGCATATGTGCAGCAACTTTTTTGTACGAAGGTATATTCTTTCTCAAAGCTGAAAGATAGGTGAACATTTTGTCTGCGGGATGATTGACATAGCCTCATTGTAATCTCAAGCGGAGTCAGGTTTCAATTTTGTGGTGAATTTGGCCAAAGATGTTAGTAAAAATAAATACTTTATCAACGTGTGCATTGAACAAGGAGCTGCTTTAAGTCATCAGATAAGAAACGTTGCATAAAATCAAATATTTCTGGATCGAATAGCATTTCTGACGTAAGGTTAGAAACCTCTCGGAATTCAAAACTTTTGCAGTTCATAAGTGTGTACTCCAGCTTTTGAGATGAATTGTATATCTTGCTTTTCTGGCCATGTACTTTCCATGGTTGCATCACGAGATCTAAAAGTACCAGGAAAAAGAACACCCCTGATTCCCAGATGTTTACTCCGGTTTCATGTTGCAACTCTCTTGCAACGGGGCCAATGATTTTATTTTCTTCTTGGGACTTGTGCACGATGAAAATAATGAGGTAATTGGCGTGTCCGTCTCACCTTCTGTGTCTGAATTATTGGTCATGTCGTCCTACCTTTCATCACCATCATGCAAATGAATTACTCCGAACTGCTTCTTCGGTTAACTATTGCTTCCCTTGTGTCATCATTATAGATAAAGAAATTCATAATTTTTAAACTTAAACAAAATTAAAAAAGAGTAGATGTAGTCAAGGAAGAATAGAAAATTGTAAGCGCAAGAAGAAAACAGTCTCTTTTTTCCGTGTTGGGAAAATTGAAATACTAAATCTGCACCTGATAAAAATTGTGAATATTGACCTTGAAATTCTGAATTAAATAATTATAAAAAAACACGAAAACACGAAACCTGACGTCACCAATTTTGGATGATTTCTCCATTTACGGACAGAAATTAAAAGAAGAGAAATAAACAAAAGTGTTTTATATATATATATATATATATATATATATATATATATATATATAAAACACTTTTGTTTATATTTTTTATCTGTGTAATTGTCCCAACAAAGATTTTTGCCAGTTGAATGGAAACTGTCGTGATAAGCACGTCGTCTACCAACGTACCATCAAATCATCAGAAAACGACGGTGTGAACTACATTGGATTGACCGAAAAAACATTCAAAGAAAGATGGTATTTACACAAAAATCCCTTTAAGTATGAACATAAAGCTAATTCAGCAGAACCTTTGAAATATGTCTGTAATTTACAAAACAAGAACATGACACCAATTTTGAATTGGAAAGTGGTAGACCATGCCCAATCGTATGTTAATGGCAGCAAAACGTGGAACCTCTGCCTGACAGAGAAATTCCACATAATTACGTCCAACTTGAAACTATTAAACACAAGATATGAACTCATCTCTACATGTCGACACGTCAACAAACACCTTTTAAAGAAATACAAATACAAATATTCAATGGCCTTGTGGGACGGCCCACCATACCAGTGAAAATTTGAATGACTTTTTAATTACTTTCTCAACTTTATACAAGTACATAGATTCTTAGCAGTTTTTTATGTGTACATCTGATGAATGCGTGAGCAAGAAACTCAGAGTTATGTACTCTTTTATCAGAAATATTGAAAAATAATTTTAACTTGACTTACACATATATATATATATAAATGTAGGAAATGTAGGACACTCGATTTCAAAAGTTGTTTTACTGACTCTGGAAGCAAGCTAATAAATGTTCTTTTCATGGTTGTCTTTTAAGCAGCACCTAATATCAGTACTTAATATACTAAAGTTTATTTAATAATATCATCTTTACTTTTACATCCACAAGCCCCATCAACATTTTTCTGACATCATTACAATTTATTTACTGAAAAAAGTTAACTTCTTAACAATAGAAGTAACCTTGTTTGCAAATCTCCTTTTGAAACCTTTTCACAGAAAAATGTTCACAGACCACTGGTTTACAAAAACTCGGCGGGTGACACTGACTCAGAACCATGACAAATCTGTGCAATATCAAAAGGTCAATGAGAAGTTTATCTACACTTCTGATTATATTATTTGAAGTTCCTCTCACGCCTCTTATGTTAACATTCTAAAGATGCTCATAGCTGGTTGTGACAATGAAAGTCTTTATTCTCAAATCCAAATATGAACAAATACGTACACACGTATAATCGTATTTTGGCCTCCACATGAAATTTCACATCAGAGAGGTTCACAGACGAAAATCTATGTGCTGACAAATTATGCTACTGGAGACTTTTTGACATTTTTCAAATTATCTGCTTATCTAAACCCACTTCTCCAGTTCAACACTTCAGGAGCTTAACACCTCGGGAGCAGAATATGACACTGGGTGCCAACATGCTAAATATCATCAAAACCTTGAAATACTATGTCCACATCTGAAAGACATTTCATTTTTGACTTCTGATAATTTATCTGTACGATAATTTTTCGTTGCGGTCATGTCTCAGCAACGACATTACCTGATCACGTTGCATTGTTTCTTTTCTGCTTGTTTAAAGCCTCTCAATTTAGTTTTTGAAAATTCTACTCTTTCCATATTTCCAAGGCCGGGGGTAGGGTTATTCATGGTATTCAGTAAACACAATTTTGTTAAAAAGAAATGTTTAGAACTAATTCTTAATAATATTAATAAAGAGTTCAGTACTAATGATGGTTTTCATTGCCTTTGGTTTCTTCCAATCAAATTGAAACCTTAAAGTGTTACGTTATTGTTTTAAATATTTTGAGCTGTTGGCATTTGAATTGTTTAATGTGTTTCCAGTATACAGTATCAAACGCTTACGAGGAAGTACAATTCGGGAAGGGGGTGTCAATAGTTTTCCGCCCAGGGTTGTTAAAGAAAATTGCTTGAAACATGAGCAATGTCTGGGTTAAACAAAATTGTGTGAATGTTCTACTTGGATTTGTGGAGGTGACAACGATGAAATAGTACTGTCTAAAAATATCACAAGATTTACTCCAAAGACAATCAATAGTAGAAATCCTATAAAGATTCTGATCAACATCCAACTGGACTGAAGATGGAAATGTCTTGTGAAATACAAGGCATGAGGTTCAGGTTGATCCTTGATACCTAGGGTCTAAGAAATGGCGACAAGATCAGGCAGATTCACTTTTTTCAAATATTGTATATTCTGAATCTGTTTTAAAAGGAAGCGGCTACCTTTTAAGCGTATTTTATATTGAGTCTTTGGTACTTCCTGTACCAACTATAACCTAAACTACTTAACTGACCAAACTCACCTTAACAGCTAACTAATCCACAGCCATTTAGTCCTTCAACACGCAGATACACATTAGACTTAGGGATTTTATCATCGGTGTTTACTCTTCTAGACTCGTTGTGTTTTGTCCCAGAACCACATGGTTTAGGTTAACAGTGGCACCAACAAAGGATGTGGCTCTTCACTTACTCACAACGGTCCTGAGGTTATGACAGGTTGGCTGGGTAAATGGATAACACTTCCAGTTGCAAGGTATGTTCAAATGAAACCCAACTAAACCCGGAGATACGCAAGGAGGAGGGCTGCACTTGGCGAGTACCCTAACTTCATTAACCTCTGGGGTCCTGCTCTCTCCACTGAGACGTCTATTGAATTTTATTTCATTCTGAGAGACACAGATCGTATATGCATTATTTATCAATTAATGATAGTTTTGACAGATAACATTGAACAGAAATAGGTGAGGAAGAATATAGGTCATTGTGACCTCCAGGCTGAATTTTTACATGACCTATACATCGTATGAAGGGAGGGTTGACAATAGATGTGATATGAAATGGCGTTAGTGCTTTAGATATTTCAAAGTAGAAATATTGATCAGCAAGTATCCAAGGTTTTAGCTTACAATAACTATCTGGCAGGAAAAATCCAATATTTAACTCAACTTATATATTTACTTTAACCGAATTTTTTCTGATTTTTTCCCTAGGTCATTTTAGTAACAATGTACCTGAAGGTAAAGGTCAATATAAATTTGATAATGGTTGTGAGCTTCTTGGCCATTATGAAGTTTCCCAAGAAGTGGTAGAGACAACTGAAGGAGACGATGAGGAACCTCAGACCATACCTATTCCTATTTGGAGAACTGATGGAACTTTAGTCGCCACATGAAATGTTGAAACAGAATATATAACATTCTACAACAAGTATCAATTTACTTATCTGGAACAAATGTGATCTTAATAGATGATATTTGGCCATCGATTTAAAATAACCACACCTTACTGCTTAATTAACTGTGAAACTTTAGATTCTTCAGAAGAGTCAAATCATAAGGTTTGGCTCATAAACTAGATTGTAAGATGTACCTAACAACCGCAAAAAAACTCGCCTATTTGACATCACAATGTATTTCATAGTACAAACTACTTTGATAATATTCATATACAATATATTAAACGTCACGGTTTTAATTTAATATGAGCCTTATCACCACAGTCTATCAACTTTCCTTTATTCACTTAAATGATAGCCCTGTGTTTATTAACAGGTTAACCTAAGACAAGAGAACTAAAAAAATCAAAGAGAAAAATATTAACAATAGAATACCAATAGTATATTTAAAAATGAAATTGATTCATTCACTATTTTTAAGTAAATAATTTGATTTATCTGTCTGAACGTTTGGTAATTAGTTGTACAGTGACGTATATTTTTCTGATTCTTTGGACACCAGGATATTCCCAATTTTCCTCCCTAAACTAACTATTTTAGTTCGACCTTGTACTGGCTGAAGTTTATTTTTGTGAGTAAGGAGCTGAGGCACCTACTAGATAACAGTAATGGTTACGTTTGCGCCCTATTGGTGTTAACAGCTGCGTGAAACCACTCATCCTGGGTTGTTGTGATCTACAGATGCTATGAAAATACGTCTGTAGCAGCAAGCACGTTTCTCTTCGTTAATTTCATTTATATCTTAACATGCTGTGGCTTATTGCCAACAGAACAAGGAAAGAAGATATTAAATAACCCTATATGCCGTTTGTCTTTACCTAGAATATGTCGGTAAATTGTCATATTTACCACTTTATAGTTAATATTGTTTTAAGAGTTCCTAAATACATTTTCCAGCTTCTATCGGATACCATAGTGCTGTGAGAGTTCCCAGGGATTCCTTGTACACATATTGTCCAGAACATTATTATGTTAGGTAAATTAAGGGCTACAGAAGAGTTCTTCTATATGAACTGCTACAGGGTGATTTCTGATTTGGTCAATGTACAATCTGCTTATGAGGAAGACTTCCTGCTTTGTTTCTCAATATTTTGAAAAATGTATTGTATACCACACTTTCTTGGATGGATAGGAGTTTGAACAAGGACCTTATCTTTTTCCGGATTTAGATCAACTTTTCCTTTTCTGCTATACGCTTCTTGTTTCTCTTCTTGACAGAATCATCTTTTCATCTACTTCTAACTCAGTATGTTATCTTACCCTGTTGCTTTTCTGTATTTTAGCTGCCTGAATGCAGGTATTTCTTCCCACTTATACTTATAGTATTCTTCAGGCAGAAGTTTTACATTTTATAGTAGAATGTGAGTTATGTATGCTGCATGTTGTAGAAATCAGCTATTTAGAAACGTTCTATAGTTGTTAATAAATTTTCCCCAATTTTTAAAAGATTGGTCTGCTTTCTCTATCTATTAATGGTCTCTTTGGCTTGCTTGTTGTTGTTGTTCTTCTTCTTCTCCTTTCGGCCTTTTCCAACGAGTCAGGTCGGGTCGGCCGCTTGACACAGTCTTCTTCACTTTCGCCTGTCCCTGACATCCTTCTTTGTCGCCCCAACATCCTCCATATCTTTCTTGATGACATCGCTCCACCTTAGCCTTTGCCTTCCCCTGCTCCTCTTGCCCTCCCCTTGCTGTCGAATGTCTTCTTTACCCTCATCTCTTCTCCCATTCTCATGACATGACCATACCAACGCAACCTTGCTTCTCTTTCCTTCTCTCGTATACTGGTAATCTTCGTGAACTTTCGAACATCCTCGTTAGTTCGGTGCTCCCGCAGAAACAGACCTATCATCCATCTTAACATCCTCATCTCAGTCGACATCAGTGCCCTCTCTTCCACTCTTTTCATTGCCATCACCTATAGTCCGTACAACAGCACTGGTCTGATCACACGCTTGTATATCTTCATTTTCAACATAACTGGCATTTTCCCGGTCACACACTATTCCACTTGCTTCTCTCCACTTCACCCACGCTGTCTTGATTCTTTTCATGATCTCCTCACTACATCCTCCCCGTTCCTCCACAATTGAGCCAAGGTAGCAGAACTGATCTACCTGGTTTATCGGATCCCCTTGTGCATCTACCATGTGGCACTCCTCTCCTCCATCTTTGTTAGTCACTAATGTTTCTGTCTTCTTTGCATTTACTTTCAGTCCATTCCTTTCCAACGATCTCTGCCATTGTACTAGTTTTCTTTGCATGTCAGCTTCACTCTCCGCTGTGGTCTAATCGCGAGATCATCTGTATAGAGAAGTTCTGTCCATAGACCTTGTCTCACCGTTGTACTGATTGTGTCTATGACCACCGCAAACAGGAAAGGGCTTAGTGCTGAGCCCTGATGCAAGCCGACTTCAATGTTGAACTGCTCCGTCTTGCTTTGACTGTACAACCTTTGCACCACTCTAACAATCTTTTCTGGTACTCCCCTTTTCCGTAGACACCAGTATACAACTTCTCTTGGGATCCGGTCCTATTCCTTTTCTGAGTCCACAAAGGCCATGAACATCCTTTGATTACCTTCCAGCTTCTTTTCCTGCCTTTGCGAATAAAACTGGCATCTGCTGTACTTTTTCCTGGCATAAAACCAAACTACCTGTTATCCATCTCAATCAAATCCCTTAGCCTTCTATCCAACACTCTTTCATACACCTTCTTCCCATGCTCTAGTAGCTTGATCCCTCGACAACTGCCGCACTGCATAATGTCTCCTTTCTGCTTGTAGATTGGCACCAAAATATTCTTGTGCCAGTCTTCTGGTATTTCCTCTTCATCCAAAACTTTCCTAATGATTTCCGTTAGCCATATGGTTCCTTCCTCTCCTAACGCTCCGATCATATCGCTCGTAACCTCGGATGGTCCCAGTGCTGCCCGCACCTCCTCTACTGTGATTTCTTCCTCTGGACCTTCAACTGCTTCCACTGCCTCAAGCTGCTCCCGTGCATTCTCCGTGTTCAATAACTGCTTGAAATAGTCCAGCCATTTTTGCTTGATTTTCATATCCCCTGTCAACATATTTCCATCTTCGTCCTTCGCAATGGTGGAATCTCCCATATTCTTTCGAGATCTTTCCAGCGCCTTGGTTATTCTAAACACTTTCTGTTGTCCCTCCTTGCCTTCCAATTCCTCTTGCAATTTCTTGCAGCTTCCTTCCTTTGCCTTTGCCACAGACTTCTTTGCCATTCTTTTACACTCCCTGTACCTTTCCAGTGCCACATCACTTTCATCATCTTTCAACTGTCTGAATGCTTTCGACTTGTTTCTGACAGCCTCTTGTACCTCATCATTCAACCACCATGAGTCTCTTCCAGTTGTCTTGGAAGCTGCCTTCTTCCCGCATGCCTGCTTAGCCTCTTCTATGATAATACCTTTCATGTGCTCCCACTCTTGGTTTGCATTGCCCTCACCAGTGGCTGATCATTTTTTTGTGCTCACTGCCGTTTTGAAAGTTGCTGCTATTTGTTCATCCTTTAACTTCCAGGTCTTAATCTGCGGTTTCCTTCTCCTCTGACGTTTTCTTTTCCTCGTCCATCTTAGATCCATTATTAGAAGTCTGTGTTGTGACACAACAGATTCTCCTGGAATTACCTTGCAGTCTATGATCCATCGCCTATCTCTTTTTTGGACCAGCAAATAGTCTATTTAACTTTTATTGCCTCCACTCTTGTACGTCACCTTATGCTCTTCCCTTTTCTCAAACCACGTGTTCGTAATAACTATGTCTAATGCTTCCGCCATACTCAAGATTCGTACACCTTCCTCATTTCTGTTCCCAAAACCTTTTCCTCCGTGGCAACCTTCAAACCCATGTCTATCCTTCCCAACATGTCCATTCAAGTCCGCCCCAATGACAACTTTCTCTATTGGTGGTATCTGTCTCATAACATCTAGCTCTCTGAAAAACTCATCCTTTTCGTCATCGCCACAGTCAACGTGAGGAGCATATGCAGTTACCACGTTCAGGAGCCCATCCTCAGTTGCAATCTTTATGGTCATCACCCTGCCACTGACCCGATTGACTTGAACCACGTTTTCCTTCTGCTCTCCACTCAGGATAATGCCAACCTCGTTTCTCCTTTTCTCAGTTCCATTATATATGATCTAATATTCTTCTCCCAGTTCCTTCGATCTGTCTTTCCACTTAACGTTCTGCACTCACAATATGTCAACCTTACTTGCTTTCATCACTTCCACTAGCTGTCTTCCTTTCCCATTCATCGATCCCACATTCCATGTTCCAATCCTCATCTTCGAAATATGCCCTAACTTCTTTAACCGCAGTCGGACGTTCTGCGATACCCCTTGCTTACTTTCACATCTCCCGGGGTGTGAAGTTGCGCGTCGCTTAAGGGGGACGCTCTAGCTTCATTTGAATTAGACCGGTCGAGATTCACCATTCTTTATTAGCCAGGGGTTTTACACTCGGCTGGCTTGGCCTGACAGAAACATCTGTTTTAGGAGTACGTGGACTCTGACAGTGGCCAGATCATTCCTTGGTTGGACCGAGTACTAGCTCTTGCCTGTGAGAGATAACGGTTGATGCTACCACGCATTCTTCCATTCATCTCTGCATCCGATGCCCCTACCGTGGCATCGTCGTGCACTGAGAGGTTATGCAACATCTGTCAGCACTGCAAGTGGCAACGCCTATCCTCACCGAGTGTAGCCCACCAGCCCAGACGGTTACCGGTGTTTGGCTGCTGCCGTGCACAAGCAACTACTTAGAGCCAACGGTGAGAGTTGGGAGTCATTTGGAGACCAGTGGGTACATTCATCCTACGAATAGGATGCGGCTGCTGGTTGCCGCTGGATCGTACTCCTTCTGAGCTCCCCATACACCCGTCTCTTTGGGTTGCTGTATGATTCTAATTTTCTAGCTTTACTTAAAAACCTTTCAAAAACTTCTTCTTGTCTCTCTCAGCGTGATTTTGTTTTCAGTTTGTCTATTGGCTTTTAAGTATTTATCTTTGGCTTTGTCTTTTCATGCTCTGATGTAGATGTTTTTGCGAGCTGCTTTCTTTCACTTCCACTCTTGGAAATTTAGCAATGGCTCCGATGATAATCAATCTATCTGCTGGTTTTTTTCTGTTTCCAAGCGTGTCTTCGCATGTTAAAGAAATTTTGTCCCTAAGTTTCTTCCGCTTTTTATCACTAAAAATTTCAACATAGACCAAACAAGCAGTCACGGCTCACCCATGAGTGTACTGCTGTTGTTACTCATCGAAATTACTACTTGAATGCGGAACAGAAGCGGCGACACCCATGTTTCCTTTAAAACTGTTCGCACCCACTGTAAATAGGTCTTTCAAATGCTGGTGTCCTCGTTCTATCTCGGTATATTAAGTCTACAGTTGCTGACAGTTTTGAAGGATAGCAAGCAAGATACTGAACATATGTAGAAATGGCTATTTTAACTGTCAATAATGGATGTAAAGTGATTTCTTTAGAAGCTAACAAGGCTAAGCATTTTGTAATAAACTTTGCATATAATTCCTCTGTTGCTGCTAAAGCCCATCCACTTCTGGAATTTTCTCCTTTAGCTGATCATACTCTAAGTGATATTCATATACCTGTTCTGTGATATTGCCAAATTTACCACCAATAGTGAGGCCAGAAAAAAGAGAAAATATATTATAGTTTTTGTAACAATATCTTCTCAATGTTCTTTCTCGCATGCTGTTGCTCAATTTATGCTTGCAAAAAGGCGCCAAAACGAGTACAGCATTCGCAGAGAAATAAAAGCAAATCAGAAGTTTTCACTAAGGTGCAAAAGATAAAATAACATTATTATTATATTAAAAAGATGAAATCTTATAATTATCATGAAAGATAGTTAATCTTTTAGACTATAACTATTGGAAAATAACGAGAAAAAATACAAAATTTATTTCGGGTAAGATAAACGTATCAACAACGTAAATTAAATGGAGAGTTCAGTTTTCTTCTAAAAGGCATGAAAGTAAACGATAGCCAGCATTTTGAAAAATACTTTCGAATGCTATTTTCAATTTTATTTAATTGGCAGCCCAAATTATTATAAATGTGTAAACGGAGATTAAAGTTGATCTTCCCACAAGATTTCTTGATTCAAAATCAGGAGAACCTTTCCTTTTAGATCTCTTTTTTAGATCTATTTCTAAACATTGTGGAGTGTTATATTTACTTCCCTTTATATCCCCTTATGCTACGGTCATTTTAAAGGTTAAGACAACTGTTTTGAGCCTTGATGAGAAGCCATAACACCCGAAGAACTTAAAATTTGGTCAAGCTGACTGAGATGGATTTTAACAATTTCTTTGAAATATTCCTTTGAATTCAAATAACTTTCTAATGTGATCCTCTCCATCATCATTGAGCGATTCTATCGAGTTATGGATGGTCTAAGCGAGGCACGGTCTATTACCATCGATATCTCTAAAGTGTTTAATATGGTTTGACTTTTTGCCCTTCCCATAAAATGACATCGTATGACATTTCCATTAAAAGTTTCAGCATCAGAGCATTTTATCTGGACAACGTCATAAGTAGAATTGTCATTGGTGGGAAATCTTCCTTTGGCTTGATTATAAAATTTGATGTTTCTAAAGGTTTCATTTTAGAAACTATATTAATTCTTCTTTTCTTAAATGAACTTCCTGAGGCTATTGAGAATAACGTTGCTATCTTTGTTGATGATATCACTCTGTACTCTTGCACGAGTGTAAACAATCATCTTATTTCGATCAATATAGGACTGTTGGCTTCCTTCAACATAATCTTGAATGTATTGGTGATTGGGATTTCCACTGGGTTGTCATTTTCAACAATGTAATATAAGATATTAATCAAATAGAAAAATAGTATTTATGGCACTGTAACTTCTACAAGGACACCACTCATCTGAGATAGAATTTGAGGCCATGCAAGAGGTGATAGCCAATCGCTCTCTGAAGCTCAAACCATTCAAATTGTAATGGTACAGATTAGTTATCCGGGCTCTTAAGACAAAAACTGAAAATAGTACTCCAAAATATTTAAACAGCCAAAGGGCTTTCCACAATCTGTTCTTCAAACTCAAAAAAAATACACAACATATATCATATACTTCTTCAGCTACACTTCCAATCTCCTGCTTAACATTCTCTTACAAGGGTTTTTAAAGACTATTTACAATAGTTGTTCAACATCCAATCAGAAGTGATTAATCAAAGGTCACTAAATACCACAGGTGCAAATAACAAGACATGCTCAATAAATACACGTGAAAGAGTAACAGTCAAAAGCTACAATACACATGACAAGCACACGGAGTGGACACGATTGGACAAATACATAGAACAGAAGTTAAAAGTAGCACAAAGAGTAAAAATACTGGCAACCAGGGGGAAAATACCATTACAAAATGTGTAGCAGATATATATGAGAGAGAGAACATAATAGTTATATGTATGAATATCGTGAGTTACGCTGTAACTGATGACTGTGTCTTTGTAATATGAATTATGTCCGTATATTTTACGACACAATATAGGCAGGCTGTGGTAAAGAGTCTGAGGATTAAAAACCAATGATAGGTAAATTGATGATTGTATCTGTCAGTCGACCAGAAGCAACATCAACATTTGATAAATGTTGAAGCTTATGAGTCGCAAGCTTTTTCTGAGGTACTTGTACAAAGGACAAGTCTTCTATCGTCAGTCTAGTAGTGAGTAATTACATCTATTTTATGTGGTGACAGGAATAGAGTTATTTGGAGAATCGGCATCGTATCTTGCTTGTGTTTGTTGTATTTCTTTATGAAAGTGCTGGAACCTGCATTTCTGGAAAAGAGTAGATTATGATATTGATATAGTTAGGGTGCTGTAAATAACGGAATATTTCTTTTATTTATTGTTGTTGTTGTGCTGGCTTTCTTGTCGAAAAGGTTTCATTTTTCCAATCGAAAAGGTATGGTCATTTGTCCAGTAGTGTTCTGCTATTTCACGACTCTTAGTGTCGCATTTTTAAACAATTCTCTTGTGCTACTTGATCCAAGAAACGACTCATGAGATGATAAAGCTCACAAATGTATGCCTTCAAGTAAGTCCATGAAGTATAAAATTTTCCAGATTTACTTTTAAGACAAGACTTTTAAGGAAGATAAAAATATGGCACGGTCCGATATTTAAAGTAATATATTTTCCAGTGATAGATGACTTATCTACTGAGTACAGAATGAAAGGTAGCTTTTGTTCCTTGTCAGACAATGTAGAAGTTGGTACATTAACATCAGCAAAAGTCTTAACCAAATGCTGTGTATCAGTTAACCACGTGGTGACGTAATAGAAACGACTATGGATGTACGGGGCAGGAGAGCTTGCTGATCTCTGCTTGTCGAGTTTTTTAGTGTTAAGATGGTTGATGTTGTTTTTAGCGGGTTGATTTGGAAGCTAAGGGGAGTCTGGAGAAGGAAATTTGCAAGAAAGTGTGCATTTCTTTACAGGAGCTCCAAAGCCCTAACGATATGAACGATCAGAACCATCTTGATGTGAGTCAGTAGAATGGTGTGGAGAACGAGATTTAATATATCGACAAAAAGGGAGAAAAGTTTGACTGTAAGGACCATTTTTACAAGGGTTTCACTTAAAAAGTTTGAATTTGCAAAGAAGACAGGGTAAATTTTGAAGTTCGTTGAAGAACCAGGAGAGCTTCGCATCTAATTTGAAAAGTTAGCAACTTAGGGTGAGGTGGAAACAACTTCAAAGATTTTGTCTAAAGAGGGAAGCTACTTTGGTAAAAGTATGTTATTAGAGAGGGTACAGTTAAGTGTGTGATCCTTGGCAAAAGTTCAAGAAATAATTGTCTTGTAATACGCGCCTCTAGGTAATGAAATCCTTCATGAAGTTTGATGCATTTTCAAAAACCGTTGTGTTAAAAGTGCTTGGTTATTGGTATTAAAATTATCATGGAAACAGATTCATAGGATTTTGTCGACTGAACAAGCTCACTATCATTGATATGATGTTCAGTTGACAAGCCCAGAGATTATAGACGTGGACTTTAACTGAACATCAACTAAGAAATCAGATTAATTACATTAATATATCTCCTTTAATAAACGTTGGGGCTTTTATTAAAGCTTTAAGCACATTTTTGGGACATCTACTAGAGGGTGAAGTTTATTTGAGGAGTTTATTTAAGTAAATACGGCATTCTACCTATAAGATATAGGGGGGGGGGGTGTGTGTGAAAATTGGAAGCACTTAACGAGGAGAAAACTGCTATACTGATCACCAGTTGTTCAAGGTCAAAAAATTCAAAAAAAGCTAAAAAGTCTGTATAAAATCAATTTCAATTCGTTTTTATTGGTCAGAGTATTAGTGAGGAATGAAAAGTTAAGGTGGAGAACAATGTTCAGATGGTGTCATATTAATAAACGAAGAAGCAAACAGGGAGCCTCAAGATAACTCACCCTGCTAGCTTTCTATGATAAGCGTGCATCTCCTTCACCAGGAGGACAAAGTAAACTGACTACAGAGAAAGACAAAATCGCTACCCATTCCATTGACACTCAACAACATTCAATAACAAGCAAAACTCTTTACTGGCAACGGATGAAAGTTTGTTCCATCTATACCAGGCGCCATTCAAAACTGTGTCATTGGTAGTGGGTGAACATCTGTGCCTACACTTTTGTGAAAACAGTCAGCTCTATCTGTTCTCATTTGGCACTTTACAATTAGTACAGCAGACGCAGATGCTGTAAACAAATTCTATGATGACATAAAAACAAAGTTGGTGCCATACATCAAAATACGCTCGTAACAACCCTGAGCGACAGGGAAGTATCAAAACAGGCTTCACTACAAAAGCCGTAGGTATTAAAAAAAAAGCAAAGAAAACGTGGCACAAGATCTCAGAATTTCTCTCAGCAAAACCACAGCTTTTTGCATTTCCAAGAAAGACCTTGTCGCAAACTGACCATATTAAATTTTAATTCTTATTCGCAAACCTATAAGGTAGTAACAAAATATCAACATTTTTGTTATTTCAATTTAATACATTAAAACACCAATTTATACCTCTCAATTATTAAAATAATGATGTAAAAACAGAGTCAAAGAAGCAGACAAACAGTTTTGTTGCTTGAAAATTCTGAACTTTATGGACTCAAAACTTAGCTCAGAAAAAGGTAAGGACTCAACACGTAATAAAACTCTACTCTAACAGTTATTGTTGTCACTAGTCACTGTTTTTCTCGGTTTGATGGAAATAATCAAACAATGTAAAGATATGGTTGGGCAGAAAAAACAGGGTTTACACCACAAGAATTAAAAATATAACAAAGTAATCTGTGGTTTGGTAATCATCAGGATTAAGACGAGATTACATAAAGTTAACGCCTGATCCATTTTTAACATTAAAAGTTTTAAATCTTGGGACTTTTGAAGGTTCCCGCATTTACATATTTTCATNTCAGAGGAAGGCATAGATGCTGGACCTTTCTCATATCTCGAAACTTAGCTCAGAAAAAGGTAAGGACTCAACACGTAATAAAACTCTACTCTAACAGTTATTGTTGTCACTAGTCACTGTCTTTCTCGGTTTGATGGAAATAATCAAACAATGTAAAGATATGGTTGGGCAGAAAAAACAGGGTTTACACCACAAGAATTAAAAATATAACAAAGTAATCTGTGGTTTGGTAATCATCAGGATTAAGACGAGATTACATAAAGTTAACGCCTGATCCATTTTTAACATTAAAAGTTTTAAATCTTGGGACTTTTGAAGGTTCCCGCATTTACATATTTTCATTGTTTTTCGACAAAGAAAGGATCGCATGAATTGGGTAGCAGAAAGTATCTCTGACTTTAGTTAAAGAAATTAAATATGCTTTACATTCATTGGTAACACATTTCTATCAACAGAGGAATAGTGAATTTTTAGAACCCACGTTTACAGTAAGTTGTTTATAATTTAAACTGTTGTTAATTTAGAATAAAGCTTTTGATTTTGTAAGACATTTTTAGGGACATCAATTGAATTAAGATATTATACTACGTTTAGGCAAACAATTAATGTTTTGGTAAATATTTGAGAATATTGAGTTCACAACCTTTTAAACATTCATCATAGGTACAAATTTGAAAGCAGATAAGAAATCTCATAGTTTTTTATTAGACAGCCTTATTTTGGGTCCTTGTGAAAAATGATATGAGTTAGTATGATAATGACATTTAAGAATGGATGCAGTAAATATCCAATCCCACCATAACCAGGTAATTTTCCTTTCAACAGAAATAGGAACTTTGATATACCTAGCATAGAGAGTTGCTTTAATCATTTAGACTATAGGCCATTGAAAATAGAAACATATAAGTTCTTGAATTTAGAAAGAAGCCCTTTATATCAGTACGTTGTCAACTTTACAACATTGTTGCCTTCGGGAGTCAGTGGCGCTATTGTGTATCAGGTCTTTTGTTTTATGTGAATATTCTTCTTCAAGGAACATTGATCTTCTTGATTACCAATTTGGATTGTAAGTAACAATTGAATTGGACGAGGGGGCTTTGTCATAGTTGAACTCAAGCGAGTAATAAGCTTCTGTAACTAACTGCCATTGCTGATCTTCAAAGTTAGTAAAAGATTACATGAACCATTTCTTTTTACTTAATTATTTGCTATGTTTCCAAGAGTAAGAACATACACCTTTATTTTCCTATTTTACAATATTTCATTTATTTTCAATAAAAAAGTGGTAAAAATGTAACCCGGGCAAAGGAAAGAAAACCTACTCAATTTGAGAGCTTGTCGAAAAAGTTCAAACAGACTGGTGTGATGGAGGGTTGCTTGATGAGATCGACCCCCGATCCAATGATAATACCTATAGAAAAGAGTAAGACAGACCACATTTTGTCGATGAGATAAAAGTTAAAGAGAGGCAACAAGGTTGGACTTATCAAGTTACAAACACTCCTCTTAACTCGATCAAGAATATGAGATAAGGGAACACCTGTCCAAATATAACAACAGTACTCTATACAAGGGGAAAATGGTAGATTTATAGAGATACAAGATGACATCGTGTGTAAGGTAATATCCAGCACGGTACAAAGAACGAACCTTTTTAGAAGCAGACTTGGCCACGAGTTAAATATAAGAACCCTAAGAAAGATCTGGATAAAAGTACAAACCAAACATCCTCACTAATGAATATTCCTCAAGAGGAGAGACAGCCTCACCAGAATTTACTTTAAAATGTTATTCGATGAGTATGGAGGGAGACAAGCACTCCGCTTTTTATTGAAGTGTTTTAACTGCATTAAAAGAAAGCAGACACTTTTTACCACATTCTTTGACACCCTTATGGTAAGATTCTAAGTTTTCTGCACGTTTGACTTGTTCCTGCTGAGCTTCATTGTGGTCAAAGACAGAGAACACAGTATTATCATCAGCATCATGTTGACAAACTAGAGCAAATTACCAGGAAGATCACCGATGTAAAGAAGGAAGAGATTTGGGCCATGAATAAAACCTTGATGAATGCCAGCGTTAATGGAACTGTTATGAGAAATAATTTCACCCAATGTTACACACATTTCACGATCCGAAAGATAGTATTGAAGGATTCCAAAGGTCCTTCCAAAAGTATTAACCAGAAAGCCTATGAAGGAAGACAGCATGACACACGTTATCAAATGTCTTTAAAATACAAGTGCTATAGGTTATCCTTTACTGGACTTATTCAAAAACCTATACACATGCTTAGTGATTACAGTCAAAAGGTTACTATTGAAGCGATATCCTTTAAGGAACATTAACAAAGAGACCGAGGTTCTTCAAGAATTCAATCAGTGCATTCGTTTCAACACTTTACTAATGACAGAAAGAAGACTTAATATTGATATTTGCAAGAATCAGATAGATCACCTGCATTCTCGAAGGTCGGGACAACATAAGTAATTTTTAAGGAAGGCGGTAAGCAAGACTTTTATAGACAAAGAATAAAAACTTTATACAAAAAGGAGTATAGCTTGGAAGCACACTCTTTCAAAACAATTACCTAAATCAAACCTGGACAATAGTAGTTTCGTGTGGCTACATCTCCACATTGTGCTTGTCAATCCAGTTTCGGAAGGTGTCGTCGCAGTCCAGGACAGTCTCATAGCCACCATTCAGCTTGGTCAATGGACAGTGGAGGACGATGTGGTCAGATGTTTCGGGGGAATTGTGGCATCGAGGGCATGTTGGAGAGTCCCTGAGTTTCCATTTGTGCATGTTGTGGCCAGTCCTAGCATGTCCGGTCAAGAGTCTGTTTCTGGCAGTCCAGTATTTCCTTTTGCGGTTGAAGCCACGGGGTCTGATGGTTGGTGTCAGTTATCAGATGACCGCCTCTTGGGGTGTTATCGGTCTACTCTTTCTCCCATGATTCCATGATGGTAAATGTTTCTTGGCCTGACTTGTAGTAGGTTTTCCTCGATTTCAGTCTTGTTGAGTGAGGTGCATTGTAGCATACTTCTTTTAGTGGGTTATTGTCTGGTGCTGCGCTTAGCTTTTCTAAGAATCTTTGGTTAGCCTCTTCTCTTCGTAGATGAGGCGGTGGGATTCCACTCATTGTTGGAAGCCACTGCACAGGTGCTGACTTTAGGCAGCCCGTGATGATTTTCATGGAGTCCCTGAGTTTAGTGTCTACTAAGTCGGTATGAGGGCTTCGTGTCCAGGCTGGTGCGCAATAGTCTGCAACACTGTAGCAGAGGGCGAGTGCTGATGTTCTTAACACTGTTGTTGATGCTCCCCAATGATGTTCCTGCCAGTTTTCTAATGAGACAGTTTCTTTTAGTTATTTTGTTTGCACTGCCTTCCAAGTGTCGTCGA
>RDPX01000012.1:4434363-4481863 GCA_003991215.1 Morbakka virulenta
CGAAATAAAAGCAAGATTGGGGCAGGCCAGATCCGCTCTACGGGGTCTCACCACTATATGGAAAAGTAGAACCATTAATAATTTTACTAAATTGAAAATTTTGAAGTGTCTGATTTGGCCAATTGCCACTTATGCGTCAGAATCCTGGACCCTGAAAAAAGCTGACATTAAACGTATCAATGCTTTTGAAATGTTCTGTTATAGACGAATACTTAGAGTTAGTTGGACGGAGAGACGAACAAATATTTCAATACTACAGGAACTAAATCTCGATTTGACACTCGCAAATAATATTGCTCAAAGGAAACTTGTTTTCTTCGGGCACATCACAAGGAGCAATACTTTGATGAAACTTATACTACAAGGGAAAATAGACGGGAAGAGGGAGAGAGGCAGGCAGAAGATGAGATGGACCGATAACATTGTGGAATGGACTGGAAAATCTGTAAACGACTGTTCGCAGGAAGCCATAGACAGGAGAATGTGGAGGAGAGAGTGTAAAGCTGCTAAGGTCGTCAACCCTCAGTATTGAGGACGACACACACCGACGACGACGTCAGTATTGCTCCTTTACATTCTGAATTTTTATCAGACCTCTTCATATGAAACTCGCTTATTAAATCTTCTAAGTTAAAGAACCTTTTCGTGCTTAATTCATAAGTGATAAAAAACTTTTGTGTTTTGAGGTGCTTGTTTTAAAAAAGTTATTTCTAAGCAATTGCTAACTACTTGTCGTCAGTACTGTACTAAGACATATATAGTCTTTTCTGATCAATGTAACGGTTTCACAATTCAACACATAGTAAATTCTTAAACAAAACATACGATGGTTTGAGAGTAAAAACTTTCGCGTGCAAGAACTTTCGCGAGCAGAAATTTTCGTGAAGTAAAATTGTGGAAAATGTTTACGTTTTGCGGAAAAATGGATAAAATTCGTAAAATTCGCAAACGTTTCTGCTCCTAAAGAATCGAACATCCCATAAAGGGTGAAAAGGTATTCACAGCAATTGTATTTTTTCTTTGTCTTAAAAAGAGTTAAAGTGGAAGAGAATTTCCCCTAAGAAATTTTTCAAATTGTGCCTATGTTGATGTATATTTTTATGTAGAAAGATAATGACATAAAAGAAATAAAGTAAATATAGTGAATGCAGTGAGACAAAACAAACATACAATAAGCTTGTTATGCAGCTGCCAAATATACCTGCATTATTAATGGCAATTTCATTGGTTAGCGTCAGGAAGGGCATCCAACCAAGAAATTCCTCACTGCCAAATCCAAGTCCCTGTGAAGGGCACTGTCTTAGCTCCAGTTACTAGGGGAAATGAAAAATGACGTTGCAACTATAAAAAAAAATTAATGGCGGTTTCATAGAAGAGAGACATACTTATGGCAAGCTAGAACTACCTTGAAAATGTCTTAAATAGGTAATAGGTACTGTAAGTAGCATTTTAATTAGTTGTAAGTGAAATCAAGACCATATTGCAAGTACTCGGTTGGACATTGAAGATTCTTTTCTTTTATTGCATTTACATTGCTACGAAAATGAAACCACTAACTTCATCGAGAGTCCTTTCAAATTCATAGTTTTCATTTCAGTTTTATAGTTTTCTTTAAAACAGCTTGTTTATGCTTTACAAGAAAGATAAGAATTTTAACATCTTGCTGGATGCAAGTTGCTCTGATGCAGGCATCCCTGAAACAAAACTTTTAGAGACTACAAAAACCATGTTCATAAACACCAAGTACAAATTATAATTTTCTGGGTGATACCTAAGGAATAAATGTCAATGATCTTCACCGATAATAGATTTCGAAGTAAAGGATAAGTTTCGAAAAGACCTCTACTGGCTATATAATGACAATAAACCACTGTGTTCTGGCAGTGCAGACATTACCGCATTAATTTTCGCAGTCAGCAAGAGCCAAGTAGACATTCTTAACTTTCGCCAACCTTTAACCATTGTGCAGACTCCCATTCGAGAATAGTAATTAAATTATTTTGATCTTATTTATTCATGGAACTTTTTTGTCACTAGTTATTTGAATATCTTGATGTCTGTAATAATAAAAGGAAGTTTTAATCTTTTTCATTAAGGTTAAAAATCTATATACAAACAATTTTTTGTCATTGGTGGTAACTGTTGTATACCTTTCTTTCATTTAACTAATAGCAAATTCCAAAAACATCCCCCAATCAAATAAATTTTAGTTCACTTTACATTTGTCACTGACACAAGTTATTTGCTTATTATATATTTATTTGCTTTTTGTTTCTTGTCACGAAAATGGATCCTGAATAATACGAATATGAGTAATAAAGCAAAAAATCATAATTGCTTTAATAACATTAAATTTCAATGCAATTAGGTAACTATTATGAATAAGACAGAATTTTATGTAATAGACATTTTTGATCTGAAAAATAATAAATTTAACTAATTTAAAGATACTTACATCATCATTATCATAATAATAATCATCATTGATGTCATCGCCAATATCAACATGACAAGCATCATGTAACGTCGACAAAATATCCACACAAAACACTTTTAGTAATTGCAGATAAAGTCAGTCTCCTGCCTCTTTATGGTATCTACAGCAAAAACTGGGAAACACGTTCATCTTCACCGGTGAATTAACGGATAGTGTTTGAGTTTTTATAGATAATGTGCAGCCACGTCCTTTTGAATCAGAGGAAGCCCTCGAAGATTTACGAATCACGTTTGCTGCTCTGTCACCCTGCCTGAAAATAAAAGATCTTCAAACTAATTTATTTAACTGATTGTTTCTTGCAAAAGCCGATATTTTATTTCATAATTCTGATTGATGGAATAGCTAGCCTGCAAAAGAAGGCTTTACGTACAGTATAGAGAAGACAGTATGCGACATGTACAAAGTGGGTCTTTGGTTTAAAGTAAAAGGAATGTTCAAAACTATTACGTGGTGACCCTGATCCAGGACCTTTGTACTCCCACGTACTTGGCGCTTGATGCTTTACTATTTCGAAAAGCCATGCTCTTTCCTTTGGTGTTTTTAAGAAAAGGAAGATACTCAGTGGGGTATACCTTGTCCTTTTTACTGCTCTTTCTACAAGTTAAATTTGTCTGTTCTTTAGACTGGGATATGGATGGATTTGATTATTTAAGTTCTACATTTTCAATACAATTTTTATATTCAGACTTAATAACTAGTCATTTTAACGGGATGACCTTGGCAAACTTTATCTGTCTATGTTTGACAGACAATTGACTAACTTCATTTTTATTACGAGGCTCAGGTGATACTTATTACATGCATGGATTTTTCTGCTCTTGTTAGTGTATTAGTGTATCCTTCATTCCAGGTTTAAATGCGATAAATGAAATTTTAACTTGCAGCAAAAATTAAAAAGGACAGTTGTTACAAGAATAATATTGACAAGTTTTATGAAATCAGGCACTGGAGTCTTTTTTGTTTTTCTGATTAATATTTTGTCATTTTCAATTAAATCTTTGATGATATTTAATGTATCGTGGATACGCACATTTGGATACAGGGAGGTAACATCAAATGAAACCATAAACTCCTTGTCATCCATCGTAATGGCTGAGATGTATTCTTGAAATCCCTTTCAGTTCTTGCAGTTGTCTGACGTTGTAAATTTGCTCAGAAAACGCAGCAACAAATTTTGATAGGCTTTATGGTGGTTTCCTTGTGCACGATACTATAGGTCGGATAAGATTTCCCAGCTATGAATCTCCGAAAGTCTGTAGAATAGTGCTGGTGGATAGTCGCTTGCATTTATTTATTTGTCTTTTTATTAATAACTAAAAGAAAGTTCTTAGTTTTTCACGTTTTAGCAGTGTATATTTATTAGTTTGGTATGCCTTTTCTGATGTCTTTAGACTATCAAAGACAAACATAAAAAGAAAAAGTGGTTATTAAGCAAATTGTTAAAATAAGCTATAAACGGTGCATTTTATTCCTCGGTGAGAGTTTTTATGTCACTTCTGTTTTTTTTTTATCCATTAATCCCAAAATTATTCTTACCGATTGATCTAAATGACTCACTCTTGATTCCGTGACTTTGAAAGAAATGTATTAATATGCGTAAAATTTTATTAAAAGTAAACATTTTATACACTTTATTGATTTCACCTGTACATCAGTTCCTTTTATTTAAGATTCAATATGTTTTAGGACTGAGCAAAAGGGATGCTCAATTTAATTATTCAAAGATAAATAACTTAGACTCTATTACATTTGATGTGTATTTTTAAAGTTCATTCAGATTAATCAATGTCTATTCTAGTATCTAACTACTGCTGTTTAAACACGCAATCACCTTACCAAATCTGATAAATAACTTAGACTTTATTACATTTGATGTGTATTTTTAAAGTTCATTCAGATTAATCAATGTCTATTCTAGTATCTAACTACTGCTGTTTAAACACGCAATCATCTTACCAAATCTGATAGTTAATGCAGTAAATCTTGTGAAACTGATTCTTCTGAGTTTGTTTTCTTCACTTCATAGTAATTAAAAGGATCGATTAGAAAAGTTATTAGGAGTCCGAAAGCGATTAATTGTCTATCGTTTTAAACGATTGTCCAGAGTTTGGGGTTGAGCGTGCAATATCGAACTGAACATGGCTACTGGCGTACAGAAATTCTTACCCGTTGATTAAGTTGATATTTTCTGTTTAAATAAAGGGTGATTTCTGAAAGACGATGATTTGAGTAAGTAGTTTTAAGGTATACCGCAAGATATTGCTTTGGATAAAGCAAATTATGCAGGTTTCAAATGCATTACCATTATCATCATCGATTACCTTGTCCGAAGCAAAAACCGGCGATCATTCTTTCCCAATCCTCACGATTATCTGTTATATTGATAAACTTCTCGTTATTTAAGGTACTTGTGGCTGTCCGCTTGTCAAACTGTTCAAGAATGCCGAACTTGGTCTGTCTCTACCTCTTTTCCCCTCAGTCATTCCAGTCAGACTTAAAAATTCAGTGGTATCTTGCTCATCATTCGCTTTCATTCATCAGAACAGACCACAGCTAGCACTAGAGCACTCTGATTATTTTGATATTGAATTAGTCCTGTTCTTTTCAACCATGCTCATTTAGGTAAAAGTATCTTTTGCAATTGCAATTCGCCACTTTATTTCCTCTTCCCAGTCTTCATTTGATGTCATAGTGCAGCCAAAGTACTTAAAGCTATTGATCTGTTTGATTTGTTTAGATCAACTTCTTCAAAACCCATCCTCTATTGGATGAATTTTGTTCGATATTAATGAATTTATAAGGTCTTGTGTTAAAAAAATATGAGTTATTGACTAATTTTGATAAATGTGGAGCTTATGATCATTGTTACGAATTGGCACAGCCTATTTATACATTGGACATTTGGACATATAACTTTTACCTTTACACAGTTTGTATCAGATTTGTTGGGTTTTTTTACTGTATATGGACTGACCAATTATTTGGTCCATTTATCCTGAAAGGGTTGTCCCGGATAATTGACCTTTTTACCATTATTTACAAATTTTGAAATCTGCTGTCTTTTATAACTAGCCTTATCTTGAATTTCCTGGGTTGGCTTATTCATATCATGGCTATAATTTTAACTCTACAAATGTCATTGCATAGCTACTGCTGATTTGAACTCTTGATTTCGATTGGTAGCAGTTTAGTGCCATAAATTCTCAGTGACAATACTGTCTTTGGTGACGATGGTTAGTAATTCATTAATTAATGATAAATTAATTAATTAATAATTAATTAATTAATAAATAAATAATTAATTAATTAATAATAATTAATAATTAATTAATTAATTAATAATTAATAAATAATTAATTAATTAATAATTAATTNGAAATCTGCTGTCTTTTATAACTAGCCTTATCTTGAATTTCCTGGGTTGGCTTATTCATATCATGGCTATAATTTTAACTCTACAAATGTCATTGCATAGCTACTGCTGATTTGAACTCTTGATTTCGATTGGTAGCAGTTTAGTGCCATAAATTCTCAGTGACAATACTGTCTTTGGTGACGATGGTTAGTAATTCATTAATTAATGATAAATTAATTAATTAATAATTAATAATTAATTAATTAATTAATAATTAATTAATTAATCAATAATTAATTAGTTAATTAATTAATAATAATAAATAATTAATTAATTAATTAATAATTAATTAATAATATTTTTACGTTGAGCAACCATAGATCAAACATTGAATTCCAAGATTATCGAGAACCGAAATAGACTGTAATTGCTTAATAGAGATAAGCGAGGTTACATTGAATTTCACAGTCGTAAGCTAAGAACGCTCAAAATTGATCCAAATAATGGAGGCCCCAGACACAAGCAAAATTTTTATCAGAATTCCAACAATAGGATATTGCTTGGTTCCCCATTATTTTTCTTATGACTTTGTTTAAATAGCCACCACTCTATAATTTCAATTAAACTAAATTAAACATAACAGGCACGGCAAAAAATAACCACACCATTATGGTAATTACTTGATAAAAGTTGGGCTACAAAAAGGAAATCTTAATCCGTGCAAAAGTGTTCTCAAAAATTAAAAAGTCTAAATACCTTTTACCCCCACCTCTTTCTCAACTAAAAAATATGGAATCAAGAGTCATCGTTTGATATTAAAAAAGAATACCATTTATAGCATACTTGAATGGATTTAATAAAAGACGAGATCTCAAACCGAAACCATAAAAGAGCTCCAAGGTAGCGCTCATTTTCCTTTGCTTACTTTATTGTCCTTTTTTCCCGTTCACCCCTATAGCTCACATAATGACAATAATAATTTTAACGAAAAAGAAACTAATTAATTTTTTTTGTCAGTTTGAAAGAATTGAAAGGCAGAAAGGAAGTATATATACTTGTCTTACACCAAGTTGAATAGTTACTCTCAGATTCCTCTATCAGTCCTAGTGTAATCAATGAGAATTAGTATAGCAAATACTAAAATATATTCGTTACATCATTTTTCTTCCATTTGTATTGTAGCCTATCTTCTTTTTAATTTGTCTTTTATATCTTCATGTCGTTTAATTTATTAATCATTTAACAGAATTCAGCTCGCGCTAGAATTCTCTGCAACACAAGAAAATATTTGGAGTCTCTTGAACGATGCCCACGGAAAAACGTTTTAGAAAACCTCTTTAAAGTATATTTATCATACCACGTTTATTCAACCCAAAAAGGGATTCCATGATGCCCTTTTATTATTAACAATTTATTTAACAAAGAGGAGTTAGACCATGGGACATTTCATTTTTATATCCTCTGGTGACATGGTGTATATATATCACATATATGATATATATATCATATATATCATATATATCATATATATCGATCATATATATCATATATATCAATATCATATGTATCATTTTTTTCTTACTCTTGATAATACTTTTGCAATACTTTTATGTTCTTTACAATTTCCTTCTAATTGATGCTTTTTTTACTAAATTAGAAGACATAAAAATGTGGAATTAAATGTAAACGTATAGATAATTTAAATTTAGAATCTGTAAAGAGCTTCTTGGGTGAATATTTCATCGGGTTAACAATCAACAAAATTACAATGAAATGACAGTAGATGCCCAGTTTATGTTATTAAAAAGCTCAAAAAAACGGTAGTATTGACCATTATATAAAAGAGATGGGGTTAGTATTTAATTTTACGCAGCAGTTTTTGTCACTAAAAGGAATACAGTAAAACATACTGGGTCTTTCATTGATGGTACCCCTGGTAGACAGTGGACCCAACTTTTGTCTTTCACATATTCCCATCTACAAAAGACCCAAAAGGAAGCAACGTGTCAAGAAAACGTGGGAAAGAAAGCACACAAGACAACAAAAATGCAAGACTCACGGATCACCCGCCCAAGACCTCCCATGGAAAGGCCCTTCCTCTTGGGTTGGTCTACAGCCAGTACTCAAGTATCTCGAGACCACCTGTCCTGCATGGTTGGGTCCTTTAGCCGAAGCTCCGACCAAGGAGAGGCCAGAGCTCTACACTTGGTCATAGCCAAAAGGCCGAGGAGTTAAACATACTAAACGGTATTTTTTAACAACAATACGTGTTTTGAGTGAACAACAACATTGCTGTCATGCAACAAAGAGAGTTGACCTCATGTAATGAATGTAGTTTGATCACAGTAGGGCAAGATTTATCACGAAGAATTTGAGGTAAAATTAAAAGTAATACATTCATTCTAGACATAGGAGTTTTATTTTTTCTATAAGTATTCTTCTTATTATTGTCACCAAGTTTACTCCAAAAGTTCATATTTGAAGGAAGCATTCATCTTATCCTGAGCTAAAACAAGTAGTGTCAGACCCTGAATACTTCTCTTCATATCTCAGCTGTTCCACGAAGTGCTGATTTCTAAGTAAAATAAATATCACGTGGCACTCCCAAACTCTCAACTTGTTCCCTTACTTTTCTTTGGGTGGAGCCGAGTGCCCCAGCTACTATTGGAACCACTTTTGATTAACTTTAACCATAACCACATTTTTTCCAGGTTTAGTTCACCATTTGGGGTGATTTGCTCCAATTCTTTTACGTTGGTGTTTCGGTCAGCAGGTACGGCTACGTTAATGGCAAAATACTCTTTTACTTTACAGTCGACAATGACAATATCGGTTTTGCTATGTTTAATGACTATATTAGTTTGAATAGTGACATGAACAGAATTTGTATTTTTCATTTTGCACAAGAGGAGTCGGCTGGTGTTGGAACCATTTGTTTGTATGTTCCAGGTAATACTTTGCATAAAAGCCAATAAATAAAGCACTTACCTCTGTTGTGTCTCCGCTAATACTTTTTGTCGGCAATATCCCCCATCGCATCGTCATATATGCTAAATTTGTCATTTCTGTTAAGGGGAAGATTCCTGCCTTTTCAGAATTTGTCTTCAACATTTATTTCTGGGTTGCCAGTATTGAAGATTCTGTTGCACATTTTTAGTCTCCTTTGCACAGCCAATAAAACGACTTACTTGTTCTGATGGTATCAGCATCTTTTGGAAACTGCTTTTCTATTTGTTTTTCAAGATGAACGTATTTCCTTTTCCTTGCCATTCTTAAATTCTAATTTTGATTTATTCCCTTTTTGTAGCTGCAGCTCTTCTCTTGTACAATTCAACAATTTTTCTTGTTTCGGCGACAAATACGTGATAATGGTTCTTCTTTCTTCTTTGACACTGTCTTCAATGGAACATATTCGTCAACCTCTTAGCCTCCTTGCCACATAAACACTATCGACTTCACCCCGCGGATGTAATCCACCATGTCTGGTTAGTAGTTTTCTTGTTTTACAATTAAAGTGCATAAGCTCCTCCTTTGTCATGGTAGATTTATGTCCTCCATAAAGTCATACCATTTTGTTGCAGTTTATTTGATAATATCAGCTGTGCCAAACATTGATAAAGTCTTCTGTATCCAAGGGTAAGAGGTTATGTCATACGTTTTCTTGAAATCAACCATGCCATAGCAAGATTAGTTTTTCTTTTTTGGCAATTTTTCAGTATAACTTTATTTAGCATTAGAAGGTATTTTGTACCTGTAGTTCTGCAGTTCGATTATTAATATTAATAGTATTCTTTATATAGGATAGGTAATTCAGTATTAAAACATTGATATCAATATACGTCCTGTACAGGTCTACTTGATATAAAATTTAGTTCTTTTTGTATTGAAACAAAAAATTTAGCAAATCATGCATTATTTTTAATCAAATAAACTGTGCTGAAAATTCAATAAATACTTTCCGTAGTACCATTAATATCAATGCATCTCTTTGTGGTTTCTTACATAATAACAAGAATGGAGCAGCTTTTTTATTTCTATTTTTATTTCCGCATAAATGAAACACTCTATGCCTAATGAAACATGCCCTAAAAAGGAAACTCGGTATGACAACAAAAAATATTGCAGAAAAGTTAGGTATTGATAAGAGAGTCAATGTTTTGTAAATAAAAGATTATTTATTACGTTGATGGACCATAAAGAAAATATCATGAGCAAGCTAGCATGTAGATTGATTAATCCAGGAAAACGTGAAATCAGCATGATTGTGAAAAAGCGCTTGCAATCGAGCATTACCATCTTATCGAAAGGAAGTAACACAAACCAGTGGAGAAATAGCTTTACACTTTTAAAATAGTTTAGATCAATACCATACCATAAGGCCAGTTTCATCAAATTCGATACAACTGAGGGTTATCCATCTATCTCAGAGCCATTACTTGACAACGGAATTTCTTTTGCCGGCAACATGTTGACTGGTCCAATGAAAAGGATTAAAACAATAAAGCATGAGGAAAATTGCATCTTTTCAATGAAGGTGAGACATTGAAAATGAACTGATACCATATTCGATGTCACTATGGGTTTGTATGATAGCGTTGAAATATGTAAACTTGTATGTTTGCACATATTTGATAAGCTTTTAACCTTAGTAAATAAAAAGCTAATTGGATTATACAGGGACTATAAGGTTCATGTTATGGACAATACCAATTGGATTAACTTATATTATTAAATTATTGAAATTTGAGAGATTCTCTATTTCAATCGTTATATAACAATATAACAACAACTTTCCTCGACGTTGTTTTTTATTTGACCAAAGAAAAATTAACCCCTGTCATGAAACCAAACGACATCCGAGTGAACATCTACGCCAAAGTAAAGTGTTCTCCAGCTACCCTAAAATCACTTCATTAAATGTTAATTTAAAGAATTTCTGATCTTTCTTTAATGAAGAGGAGTTTAGAAAATCTAAAGCGATCTATGAGAACGCTCTACATACAGAAGACGACAATTATATATATATGTATATATATATATGTATATATATGTATATATATGTATATATATGTATATATATGTATATATATGTATATATATGTATATATATGTATATATATGTATATATATGTATATATATGTATATATATGTATATATATGTATATATATGTGTATATATATCTATCTATATATATGTATTTATGCATGTATGTAATTCTATAGTTTGCTCTATGCAACTGCATGACTCGAAAAACACTTTCTCGGTGCATTTTGGGGCATCTCATTCCTGTTACACATTTCCCATTAAACTTATGAATTCAACAGAAAAATTTCTTTACAAAATTCTTCCAGTTGAAGTTTAACGATCATTAAATAAATACTCGTTTTCAAATAGGACAAGATCTTTTAATTGATTTCGAACCGTACATACAAGTGAGTTAAGATTTAGTTCATACCGGTGACAATCCGGTTCTTTGATTTTGCCACTATTTCATGTTTTCTTTCTGACAAGAAACTAAACATTCTTGTGACTCAAAAAAATAGAAAACAAAAATAGCAAATGTTCTTTTTTTCACAAGATTAATGATTTCAGTCCATATTCTTTTCTTCATTTCCTGTTGCTTATTTTTGTGTGCTGGTCCTGTCGGGTACACTCTTACATAAAAAGTGATACTTATCATTTGTCCTAAATTAACTGATAAAGGGGTGTATATTTGTTTAAATTCTAGGACCTGGGATTTTCAAAAAGGTATGGGATTTTCCCCCATAGTCAGAGCTTTTAGAAAAAAGGGTCCTGAATAGGAAACATGTCTGAGAAAGTAATCTAGCTGACAGCAAATAACAAAATAATGTAATTAATGCCAGTGAAAAGGGTCGCAGATAAATTGGAATGCCAGTGAAGAAGGATGAATTTAAAACTACAATGCCACTGAAAGGTTACTTTATTAAATACTGTGAATTAAGAGGAGTACCACTTTTTATATACGAGTGTATCCGGCGACCTACTACCTTTCATTTCTAATTAAAGTAGACTTCAGTAGTTAGTCACGTTAAAGATGTAATTTAGTGAATGAAATGATTCACTATTTGTTTTCTGGTTTTTTCTGGCGCCAACCTTCCCTACTATAACCATAGCAGCAAAATAAATACTTAAATAATGTCAATGATGTGGAGCCAGTGTCGAGTGGGACATTGAAGGTTGATGAATTATTTGCACAAGAGAGCTCCGGTATACAATCTTTATTTCTACCTCGTTCGGGCTCTATTAATTACTACAACCTTATTCATTCACATTGCCACCTGTTGATAGCAAGTTAATCAATAAGATACCAAATGTGTACATAACTACAACAAAGAGGAATGCAATTATTGACCTAAGCTGTGTTTGAAAAATATTTCAAGACAATAAAGACAAACTGTATATAAAGGCGTATTGATCTTTTTGTTAGTTACTTTTCATTGACAGATTCAGATTCTCCAAATCAAAGAAGAGAAAATGCTTTCCTTAATTCTTTTGCTGGTTTCCTTGACTGGAGTGATTGGTTCAAGACAAATAGAGGTTAGGTTTTTTTATACTCTAACATATTTTATATTAATCTTTAATAGTGTTTTATGTAATTTTATAAGTTGATTAAGTCGTAGTGATTCATTATGGAAGAGAAACTTACTTGTTTTGGCAAGCATCTGCCTTTCAAATTTCTCCAACTGTATAATTGAAAATATACTGAAGTCAGAATTGGTTTCTGCAGTTTTTGATGTTATTTGATGTCATTTCTTAAGGAAGCTATTTTTTATCAAGTGAATACATAAAAGAACTTGAACGCAATCTTAGTAGCATCCAAATTTGATAAAGCCTAAAAAAAAATATATGGAAAACTAATCAAGTTATTTTTATCTCTGTACTGTATTCAATGGTGACATACACTATTTGTATATGATTTTGATTATTAAAGAATTTCATTACAAAAAGACAAAGAAACTTTTTGAGATATCCATTAAAAAGAGAAAACTTTGAGAAGGGGTACTTACTAGGAACTAACACACAGGAAAGAAGAAAAAACATGTTATTGTCAGTTGATTTTACTAAAATTTAGACCCACCAATTTCAAGTTAGTAAAAAGATTCTTAAGAATCAATCCTGCATTGACCACGTTGTTTAGACCCCAATATTACGACGTAAATAAATCACTGTCTTAGCGGTACTGTTATCTTTTTAATCGGACTAAAAAACCTGGTTTTCCAAAATAAGTCATTTATTCAACCGAACTTCTTTCAAGAGCTATTTTAACCGCTTGCTTTTATCGTAAATGATCAAAGTAATAATTATATTAATACGTAAATTGTTCCTTATCGCAGACCTTATTTAATCAATTAAACATTTTGAAGGTGGTATATTTGAACAAGGCGTTAAGAAAAAGAACTGTTAAAATGCATTGTTCTCTTCATTTGTAAGCAAGGAAATCAAATTTTAACTGATGGGTTTAAGTTCAGATAGAAAATGTCAAGTACCTTTCAAAACAAATTTTTTTGAAATGGACGTCTGTGCAAGAAATATATTAACCTAGTATTGGAGAAACATTTGTTACTTTATGGGCGTTGTGGAGAAGAAGCCCAACAATAGAAATAAAATATGATCGTGGTTTACCAAAATTGTGAGAGAAACGGATCGGTGTGTCATATTCCAATCAAAATTTCTTGCTTGTCAGATAATGTTTTAGATACAAATGAAAAAATAGTCTCCGAAAGAACGTTGCTTGAAAGAACTAGGGAGAATTTAAACTTTGTTGTACCTGCTTCGTTCTCTGTATTAAGAAAATGAAAGAAAAATTGAATTACATTATTTGAAAGAAAAAATAGAAAGGTGAGACGTATTTCGAATCTGGTCACGAATAAACATACACGATGCAATCTTTTTTCTTTGCAAGAAAATAAAAAATATGTAAGAAATAGTCTTTTTTAAAAATTATTATGAATATTTCTTCCTTAAGGTTTCTTTACAGAAGAACTTTCATTGAAATAGACGTCACTACATATTTTCATGCATTTCTTTGGGTGTGTGTATTCACCTGAACATTTGAATCGCATTAGGAAACTGTTTATGATCATATAACCTCAAATAAACATTTTTTGTTTCATTCCCTACTTCTCTTTGACGATGTATTTTTAAACGAACATAATATGCCAGTTAATTAGACATAAAATTTGATAATTGAGTCCAAGCGTACCTGAAGCAAACTTTTGTAGCGTTAGAAAGTTGTCACTTTTTTCTTCTTCTTCTTTGAGCTTCTCTAGTTTTCGTTGTCAATAAGGTAATATTCATACTTCTCTACATCGTCCGCTCAAAGTATCCACTTCATCTGCCCCTACTGACCGTTAGTTTCCCTATATGAAGTGTATCCATCAAAGTAAACTATGATATCATTTCTATTAAAAAGGCGTTGAGCTTTCACGGTAAAAAAGACGTACCGTAATTATTCTAGTTTAATGCGGATTATAATCAACGCGGATTGGCACAAATGGCCAAAAGTTTGTAATTAATCGCCTCTAATTATTTACACGATTCACAAATTTCAAGCATTTTATTTGCTTCTAATTTACCGCGGATCTGAAAATTTTAAGAGAATAGACACTGGTTTCTATTTGCAAAAATATATATTTCGATGTAAATTGAAGTATTCATTTACGAAAAAGGATCATCTTCTTCTTCATCATCCTCAACATTAAGGCTTTCCTGAGCCTTTTTTATACATCTTTGGAAAAACCCTCCGTTACGAATCCTTTCAGGGTCCGAAGAAGTTATTCCATAAACTTCGAATGATTTTTTCACCATTTTCTTGTCCTGGGCAAGATAGTCGTATCCTTCTTTGACCCAGTCAACTATCTGCTGGCGAGTTGGCACCGGAATTTTCTTGTTGCTACTATTTAAATCAGGGAAGCTTTCAACAACACTTGAAACGTACTGGGCCCAACATTTTCTCAAAACGGCTTTGAAAGGCTTGTTTAGGCATACAAATATCGGCTGTCACTTTGAAGTCCACCCGGCTGGTACGTGCAGAATATCAAAATTACTTTCCAATAATTGAGCTTTGACTCAAATGATAACAAGGAATTTTGAAAACCAAGCTTTTTACACTCAGCGCGTACATGTTTTAACCAAATAACTTCCACCGAGACCTTCATCAATTCATCATCCATCCATACGTTGCTCTGCGTCTTAATAACAAAACCAGGGGGAATTTTTAAATCGCGAATAATTTTATCAGTCTTCCCTGTAAAGATTACCATTGGTGGAAGCATTTCCCCATCTCCTGTAGCCGTCTCGCTTCCTGAAGAGAGACTATTTTCTAAAGATATACCTCAAGGAGAGATGTAACTTCCGGCCTTATATACTTTCAAGTCAACAAATGTGGAAGTTCATGCAAAGCTACCATATCTCGTTTCCAATGCTCTAAAGGATTACAACGAGTACAAAAAGGTACGAATTAATAAGAAGGAAAAAAACTAAAGAGCTTGTAAAATTTATTAAAGGAAAAATTCATTTGAAAAAACATTTTTTTTTTTGAAAAGTCAAAATGTTTCTTATTTTGTGCGGATGAATTTTTTTGCCTCTTATTATTAACGCGGATTTGTGGTGTTTCAAAGTTGGTATTTAAACGTCTCCAATTATTAACGCGGGTTGGTCAAAATAATTATTTTTACCGCCGCGTTAAATTAAAATAATTATGGTATACCCTTTAAGTATGGTAATGTTAAAATCGTTCTATTGCAGGAAATTTAAGACGTTGAAGTCACAGCATCTCTTTGGCAAAGTCTATTTCTTTATTAATACTTACACGTATATACATTGCAACCCTGTCAAAATTTAATTCTGGTACCAGCCACTCTTTCATACTTTTGACTTTCCTTGGCGACTTATCCGTATTTTATCTGGTTGTGAGTGTTGATTTGGATCTATTGATTTTTGTCACTTTAACGTTATGCCTACTGACATGAAACAGTCATCTTTTTTCACGTTGTACGACATCATCATAAAAAGCGATGCAGATAGGATATTTATTTTTCTCTCGTTTATCATCCAATGCTACACTCCACGTAGCTGACATTGCAGCGTGAGTTAGCCTAAGTAAGAGGAAGTGGAATAGCAAATATGAGGTGAAAAGGAAAATACACCAAAGGGTCAAAATGAATCATTCGAAAGTAAACTGTTCATTCATCCAACCGTTTACGGTTGAAGAAAATTGAATTGCACAGTTCCATTTAAACTCGTCGTTTGGCGATTTATGTTCACGTTTAGCACAAGAAAAAACAGTGAAAGGCATGAATTGGTTTTCGTAACCTTTTACAGTTAAGCAGACTGATACACGGACCTTATCATGGCAGGTTGTTTTTAATGGAATATTTTTTACGTGTTGGAGGATGATGTCAGCCCACACAAGAGTTTAATCCACTCTTCAGGCCCCAGTAACTAACACTGGCACAAATGAAACTTTGTTCAGAATTATTTTTCTTTCTGATGGCATTATCTAAACCTTTTACGATCAACATTAAACTTTTTTGATGCAGCGTGAATCCAGTTTTCTTTTGCGAAAGAGGCAAAACTTGATTTAAAATCCATAATAAACCAGCGTCTTGTTCAATTATTGCAGCTTGATACCATTATTCATTTTGGTTTCGTCAAAAGCACACTACATAGGCCAGTTAGAAATAAATTTATTCCATTTGAAATTGAACAAGCGAAAAAAACGTAAAATGGCGTTACCTGCTGAAGACGTTGAGTTTAATATGGTTACAGATGGCTACCAACTGTACAAAAAGTGTGGGAAGCTTGTTGCACCGAACAAATTGTATTGTAAATATAACATGCGAGACGATGCTTGGAAAAATAACAAGCAAGTCATTGGCCTTTGCATATTCGATTCATCTACATTAGTTGGCTATTTAGCAACACAGCTATCCAGTTTGAATGATTTGTTTCTGATGGACAGCGCTGTTTGCAAAAAAAATAATAAAATCGAGTATTGTGTACTGTTGCATATAAAGATACTTGGAACTGAAAAGCTTTAGTACTAGGGATTAATTTTTAAATAATGTTGTCTCGAATGTTTGTTGATTCTAGTTATTTATCGTAGTTTTGTGTTTTAACGTGATTTTTACTGAAAAATGCAGAGTTTATCAGAGATAAATAGACAAAATACAAAGAAAGCGTGATCAGTTATTTTGCTACCTGTGTCCATCATTTCTTAAACAGAAAACCCTTCATTAAACTATGAAAAACGAAACGAAAAACGTTGAAAACGACCTTTATTTATGTACCATATATTTTAGTCCATCATTTGCATGTTGTGGCTGGTTCGAATGACTGCAAGGTGAACACCGAGGTAACAATTATAATTGCAATTTTATGTATATATGTATATCTATGCATATATATACACACATATATATGTGTATATATACGTGTCTTGGAAAAAAGTATGAAAACAGTTCATGTACCGAATTTAACAATTATTCTGCTTTTGTGTTTGTCCGCTGGTTAATTTGGACTGTCTTCGCAATTGCTGTCAACAAAAAAATCATGTAATCTTGAATCAAACACTCCTTTTTCCTGTCTCTATAGAAATTTTCAGTTGACAACATTTCAAAAGATATTCCCGTCGACGTATTTGAACTCTTAGCAAATAAAACTTTTGAGACACGATTAGCTTACAAGAAAAATCACAGCTGCTCCATTCCTTTCTAGTTGTTTAGAAATCTTTATGCACTGTTACCTTGAGCCCCAAAGTTGGGAAACATAAGAAGATTGCCACAGCTGCACTTTTGCAAATATTCAATTTGACCGTTAACACCTTTCTGTATTTCACGTTCTGTTCTGTGCACAGATTGCTTTCAAAGAAGTGGCATTTGAAAAGGGTTCCTGGTTGATGTTTCATTAATTTCAATAAAAGTTGACAGTGAAGTCGATAATTTGTTGAAAGTTTGGTGTGTAAGAATGTCCACCCAAAATGCTTTTCCATTAATAAGTTTATTTCTAACACAAGATAAATAAGAAATGAGCTAAGATGTCTAGTTAGTAGTTTCTCTAAATCAAATTTTGTTTTACCCCTGTATCATAAATAGGACATCCTCTTTTAAACAAGATTGTTAACAGTAAACAACGAAAATGAAAAAAAACCCACTCTCCTTGGTCCATGTACACACCTTTAACTTTGATAAATGTAAAATGTTCTATTGAAATATATTTTTAATGGGCCCCTGTGTCACTTCTACAATTTACTAACACACGTTGGTTCAAATATTTGTTCAGTTATCTCTGAGATGTTTCAGAAACAGTAATAGGAAGATAACATTACAATAGACCACACTGGGGGTTAAATGGAGTCACAGTGACTTTTCATTGGAACCTTTATTTTTGGAAAGAACAAAGATGTTGTTGTTCAACAAATAATTGGCAATGTCCAATAGACTTCACTTATCTCTTTTAGAATACTTACAAATGGCTCATTGCTCTTTAAAGTTTCCTTTATTCCGCTTCTGTAGCACATAAAAGAATTTCTATTAGAGATCCTGATTACCCTCCTTTTCGAAGGATAAATAATTATTTATCCCTCGAATTTTAATTATTTTAATTAATTATAATAAATTACAAATGAAGTTCAACGACGGAAATTATGTTATTTTGGTCATATATCTAGAAGAGATGGTTCCAACTTGGAGAAATTAATCATGCAAGGAAAGGTTGAAGGGAGTAGGAGGCGAGGAAGACAACCGAGAAGATGGATGGATGGGGTGAAGTCAATAATGAATATGAACTGGCAAGAACTTAACAACGCATGTCAGGATCGCGAAAAGTGGCGAAAACTGGTCAGAGAGGTCACTAAAGGTCGATAACGATCTACAGACTATGACGACGATAATAAATTAAAATTTCTGCGGCACTGTAGGTNCAAATGAAGTTCAACGACGGAAATTATGTTATTTTGGTCATATATCTAGAAGAGATGGTTCCAACTTGGAGAAATTAATCATGCAAGGAAAGGTTGAAGGGAGTAGGAGGCGAGGAAGACAACCGAGAAGATGGATGGATGGGGTGAAGTCAATAATGAATATGAACTGGCAAGAACTTAACAACGCATGTCAGGATCGCGAAAAGTGGCGAAAACTGGTCAGAGAGGTCACTAAAGGTCGATAACGATCTACAGACTATGACGACGATAATAAATTAAAATTTCTGCGGCACTGTAGGTACACTGGTGGTTAATTTTTCATGGAGCAATAACAGGAGCGATAGGGCGGTGATTTAGACTAAATGAAAAGACATAATTTCGATTTGATTTAAATGAAAATACTTCTTACTTCCACTTAAAAGCACTTCTTTTCCTCAGCTGTTAAGAGGCCTTGATATAGTACTAATATTGGATCATTAGTAAACTTTAATCATTTCCATCAGTCGCAGTCATTTCACTCATCAGCTCACATGTCATAAAGAATGGCCAGTTGAAAATTTATCATTATAATTTGTTGGGGAGTTATTACACCCACCCTGGAATGAAATTGCTAGTGACTATAAACGGGCAGAAAGAAAACGTAAGATTCGCTTCAGTTTTACAACCAAGAATGACTTTCTCATAGCAACTGACAACATAGAATTAAGTGGTAGTATTACCAGCATACATACAAATATTGCCTTTATTACTTTTAAGAATTATTAATTTTTTTAACGTGATACCAACATTTTCCTAACACCTACATTTTCTTACTTTCTAGACCATAACAGTTAAAATACCAGGTAAGTAAATGAAAAAAATGTTTTTTGACTTTAAGAATGTGATTATAGGGTATCATCAGCTATTTTGACACATGGCTCAATGTCAGAGTTTTTTAGAGGATGAAATTTTAGTTGCTTCTTTGTGAAATTAGTCACGTGAAACGTAGTCGTATGGAATAACAAGAACTTCACGTTTTTATCCTTAAATGCTTGTTATACTTTAATGTGGATTATCTGTGTTTATTACCAGACAACGAACAGAATGAGTTCTTTTTTTTAGTTCTTGCATCATGAGTACTAAACACATATATGCCTTAACCCTCTGTCAAAGACCTATAAAGATATCTTAAGAGCAATTAATGAAAATAATTATTGCTATACACATGTACATTGGATATTATCTTTCAGTTGATAGGTGTCAAGGAGTAAAGTGCAGGGTGCTTACATGCGGTGAAACATATCAACCTAAAGGATTTTGCTGTCCAATCTGTGGTAGGTCGTTAATTCTATAAATCTTATGATATAATTACAAAAACTAAAGATTGAATTCTTTCCACCTTAAGTTATATTAGATAGAATGCAATATTCCCTGATTGGTCTTTATTCGAAATCGGCTAAAGCCGGTTTTCCTCCTGGCGGATTGAAAACGAACGGAAAGGTTTCTGTTTTTGTAACAATAGCCAGCTATATCTTTATTGTTCTGTTGTTGCTCCATTTACCATTTGCAAATTGGTGTAAACATAAGAAAAATGCTCACAGAGAAATTAAAAAATAAGTGAGATGAAATCTTATTGAAAATTATTTATCATGAAAAAGGTAGACATGTGTGCTGCTGAAAGGCTGATGTTGCTAAATTAGCTAAATCTAATCAGGTTACTTGACCTTAAACATTCATATGTCCATTCTTTACCTTCTATCGGAAATATAAATTGTCTGACTTTCTTTTAAAATTAAGCGTTTGCATCATGTTATTCCTCTATGAAATTTGACTGAATATCGGATTTGTATGAAACAGCAAGGTTGAAATGATTTCTTCTTTTAGTTCAAGAGAAAGCTGACGCATGTTGATACAATATTCATACAAAGAACAAAAGCCCCTTAGCTCGGTATTGTAACATGTCAGTAACTAATAAGTTTGACTGGTAACAAAATATTAAATATCTGACAAGCTGTACTTTCATTGCCCAGAAACAGCAACAAAATACTATCCTTAATTATAAGTATGGCTGTTTAAACTAACCGAAGCGAGTGGAGACTGTCTGCAGTTAAATTACTGTTATGTCATAGTATTTAATAGAGCTTGCAATCGGAACGAAACATTAAAATGTTGTGAGCTTGAGCTGGTTTACGTTCTGCAAGATTCGCGTCTTTGCAATAGATATTGTAAAAATTATTATATCCTTTTTTATACTTTGTCAATGCTCACTCCCTTTCACTTCTGCAGCTTTTTACCACAATTTCTAGACATTTCCATTCCAAGTCATTTTTCTTATTCATTCTTTTAACCTTCTCTCACGGGCTGAATGATTGTACCTTTTAAAAAGTTGTCTCGTCTTCAAAAGGAACACCTGAATAATAAATTAACATATTTTTAATGAATCTACTTTTAAGATGTTTTATCTTGTTTGCATGAATTCTCAGCCAGGAATTTCCAAGCACTATTCCTGTTTAACTTTCGATATCATAATGAGAATATTGCAAAATAACTCAAGCCCGGTGCAACATGTGATAGTATACTTCCGGGCTATGCTATAGCTGGGGTTAACGGAGCCTAGGTTATGGCGCCTGCCAAAGTGTTTCTAGTTTTAATCTGGACCGAGATGAATTTTCCCTACTACACAGGGGTTGAACCCTAAAGGATAGGAAAAGTTGACAATTTTGCTGTCACTATTTAAGGAATAAGGGGAGCAATGTGGATCGTCGTCATTTTCAAGGCAGTTTACTAAATTAATCTGTCTGTCTGGAAATACAAGAGAAATATTATCAGCAGGAAACTCAATGTGATCTACAAAAAAAAAATTAAATTTATCAGATATATTTAGCTCCTAGAAATAGCCAAGCTTGATGAACTACCAACTTATATACATCATTTAAAGTAATAAGTAGTCAAGAATAAATCATATTCTGGGAAGTGACATTATGCACCATCCAATTGTGGGGTTTCGACATAGAATAATAAGGTTATACAACTACCTACTCGTCAAATATGGGTGAAGTGGACATTCTGAAAGCCCACCTTGAGATCTTAAACTGTGTTTTCCTGACTGTCCGTTTTCTTTTTCTCTTATAGGTCTTGTTATGTGTATAGGATGCAGCTTCAATTTGGATAGCTCCTTTTCTCCGTAGAGGAAACCGGAATAAGCTGTTTATTAGTTAGTACTTTCTGACTTGTGTTAGTGAGCTCAAACACTTTGACGGAGCTTTAAAATGTTTCTCTATCAGCACTTGTATCATATTGAAATATTTTTTGTTGCCAAGTGGCGCATGGATTTCCGGTGAGCAATCAAGAGCTTTCTGCTATTCAGCAAACACCTCTTTCCAATCATTTTTTGATCCCTGCTTACTTTCTAAGTATATGCTCTTCTGCCTATTTTATTTCATGTTGACAAGAATCACTAAATTATTTTGAAGTAAGCCAAATTTACATAAATGACAAAAGCCTTTATGAATGGCCTTTTGTAACATTCAGGGTTTTTGTTCCAGCTTTAATCCTATTCAATATTTTCTAATAAATAACTATTACTCTATTCTTATTCTTTACATAGCAAATCTTAAAGAAAGAATTTCTAGCTCTGATATTCTTCTGAGCATTTTCTTCTGATTCCTAAGAGCTTTGATTATCATATGCCTATGCAATGGATTTTTAAGTTGTTTTGCCAATTACTCTTGATATTTGGTTAAAATCACTCAGCATAAAGCCATCTGCTTGCGTCTTGCACTGAATCATTCCACGACATTTTTTCTATTAATGCCCATATTTCTCTAACTGCTTTGTTACCAATGTTTAATGTTTCTAGTTCTATTGACTATAATCCTTAGTCTCACCCACCTCCTAATACGTTAGTGTGTGGTAGCTATAATGTTTAACATACTCAGTCAATGGTTTAATTTTCACCCCTCTGATAAAGCTATAGTGGACTAAGATAGAGTGGCTAAATTTTTGACTCATATTGTGATGCTATTGATGCTATTCATCGCCCTTCTTTGCTTCCCTATTGTCTCATTTCAAATCTTAAGATATTCTCTAAATATCTTCTTGGTAAATCCTAGCATACAGGTGTCTCAGTTTCTTTCTCTCTTTAGATAGCTTCTTACTTTGCTTCTTAATTCATGTTGGTTTTGATGTTTTTGTGTCATTACCAATCCGATTCTCATTCTTCCTTTCTGATTCTCACCTGCATTTGATGTATCCACAGCACATCACAATCACTTGTTTCACCAGTTTCGACGTGATAACACTTACAAAGTGTTTTTCATTAATGTTAGAAATTAATGTAAAAGGACCTTAGATAAAACTGACTATGTTAGAATTATTAAAGTCTGTATTTCTAGCAAGAATGGCTGTAAAGTGTTTTGAAGAATTTTCAACGTTTTCAGTTAAGATAGATCTACAACTTCTTTTCTTTTTGATGACTTCCATGTGTTATCCTCTTCAAAAGATACATTGATTTGGCTATTCCAGACATTACATTACCCTGCCTTAGTGATATCAGTGACCTATGTATAACGTCTACCTCTGTTGCTACAAACCTTTTTTTTCTGGATCCATCAAGTGTATCAGGCCCTGATCAAATCCCTTCCGAGGATTTGATCAAGGCCATGTTTTCCTATTCAATCCTTTCAAAGCTCTTCAAACAATGTTTTCCTTGATCTTGCTTTCCTTCCTGTTTGAACTCTTCATTTTTTGTTCCTGTCTTTAAATATTTTTGAGATCGAAGGGTTTATCCTTACTAATACCCTATTATTTTGCTTCGAATTTGCGGAAAGGTGTTTAAATGACTGACAAACTATTCGATTGCCTTGTAATGAAGTCTTACTATCTCTTCATCGACAAACAACATGGTCTCCGTAAATCTTAATCAACGGTTGAACACTTTAGTGTTACCACTGAGTCATTCTACCATGCTCTCAACAACTGTTTAAGATTTGAATTTATGGCTATCTCCATAAATTAAGACCTTATGACATTCCCAGTAAAATTTTAAACGTTATACTATCTTTCCTTAAAAATTGCATGATCAAAGTCGATATAGATGGAAAATGTTCATCTACCTTCTTCATCAATTCTGCTGTTCCTCAAAGACTCCATTTTTAGATCTACAGTATTTTCCCTTTATTCCATGACTTCCTTTCCTGAGACACTTCAAAGTAATAATGCGGTCTTTGCTGATGACGCCACTTTTTACTCTTGCATTGAGAGTAAACAGTCTTGACTTGGTCAGTCTAGGATTGCCGAATTCCTTCACCGTAATCCTGAATTTATTGTTGATTAGCATTCCCAGTGGCTTGTCACTATTAATACTACTAATAAAAAACTTATGCCTATCATAAAACATAAGCCTTCAAAACCGTTTTCTTTATTCGTGGATGGTTCACCTCACCGTGAAAATAAATCTTTAAACCTCTCGTACTTATCCCTGCGAATGACCTTATCTTGAGGCAATACGGCAAAGGAACTTTCAATTCTGCAGAATTGAAAGAAGGTTATCTACATCAAACTTTCATAAACTTTTTACCCCCATGAAGCCATCCCACATGTCTATAGGATATTATCCAGGCCTTCCATGGAGTATTATTGTCATATTTAGACCGACGCTTTCGCCCGTTCTCGCAGCGTTCTCAACCGTATCCAGCATTATATTGACCGATTCTAGGGCTTTCCGCTAAGATCAAGTGTAGAGGTCTCATCTCTTCTTAGTCTGGTATTAAGTTATAGGAATCAATCATGCAGGGCAAGTGTTCTTGAAGTGGTTTAACAGTGGATCAGGATTAACTGAAGAGGAAGAGCCTTCCTGAGAGGGACCTTTATGGTGTTCCGTATGTCTTGCATTTTTTGGTCTCTTGCGTGGTTTCTATCCTCCATTTCCTTGGTATGTTGTTTTATTTCGGGTCTTTCATAAATGGAATCTGTGAAAAGCAAAAATTACTACACTGTTTACCATGGATACTATCAACGAAAGGCCGGTTTTGAAAACATTGCTATTTGGCCTTTTGACTAAGATAAAGTGTAGGACTATTGTTCCTCCTTGGTTTGGTTTTGAGTTTTGGCCTAATGCCTACAAGAGTCGTGATCTTGGCATGCTAGAACACTGAATCTTGATCAGCCATGTTATGTTATGGCTCCGTCAGTAAGGGTTGACAATGGAATAGCATCCTGAACGTTTTTGAAGGAGCACTGTCGCTGTAAAGGCCTATGTGGGAGCAACAGTTGCTGATACATAGATCACGTCTGTTGATAACCTCTGGTCTGTCATAGTTGCTGCCCTCCTTTTTCTAAGCTTGCTTCTCTCGGCAGCATCCATCAGCTTCTCTTTCCCTGCTTTAAGACGAATGAGAATGACCCAAAGACATATATTATTTTTAGATGTTAAGATAGGAGAAGAGGCTATAGCGTAGTGATCAGCTCACCTCTATGGTAGTTAAGATGTTCTAAATTCAACCCCCTATCTAAAGAATAAGTTTGGCATTTCAAAGCTATTGTTTGGAGTCATAGTATTGCTGATAAAATTCCTTACTTTTCCAAGAAAGTATTTCACAAGAGCGCCTTCCAAACCAAAGGAAGGAAAGTAATACACAAAACTCAACAAAAAGAAGCTCAAAACTTGCTTAGTGCACTTTGTAATTGTAGTCCATTATTTTGATTCTTGTAAGGTCATGAAAATATAAAGAGCATACCCTTATTTCAAAGCTAACATTTCGTTTTGTGTTTTACGTTCTTTTTAAGTTTTGTGTCAATAACAGTGTTATTTTATGTTTTAAGATTATTGAGATTTTGCTTAAATTGCTAAAGAAAATGGAGGAATATGCAATGCCGTCGCCGAGTGGTAAACTTAACAGTAGCTGAGTACTGAAGTGGCTTCCAAACCTTGCAAAGGCGAAAGAAGAAAGAAATGACGTTGATAGAGAAATATCTTATTTTCCTTAGCAGAGGGTTACTTTGCTTTTTAGATATTGTTACTCTGTACTTTTCGATCTTTTCATGTGTTGCTTTCTTTCCTTTGTCAAATTTATTTCCGAAAACATGTAGAAACTAAGTAGTATGCCACTTATAACGGAGAAACAAATTAGGAGCAGTATGGAAGGTGGATGAAGCTCAAAGAGAGAACCTCTCACATGGCAAACATTTGATCCAGTAGGTTTTTTATAGAAATTTACATATATTTATGGCATGATATATGATAGAAAACCAAAGTTAGACCGCTTTTAATTACCATGTGGATTAAGAATCACAATGACATGTTTCCTTTTATGTCTCCACAGGTTTAAAAGACAAATTCATTTTCCCTTTTTTTATGTTTTTGTTGATAGCCTGCAAGAATCTGGCTGGAGCGTCAATGCCTCTTGGAAGTTCTTTTTTGACCAATCAGAAAAACACAAAGCTGTGTATAAAGTGCCATTGCATAGAAAAGAAGAATAATGGACACTTCTTACATGCACGGTGTCATGTTCCGTATTGTCCGCAGCTTCGTTGCGCACATACTATTAGCTCACCAGATTCATGTTGTAAAACCTGCAAGCCTGGCAGCGGTGGGGGTGAGTTTTGTGTTGAATTGTTTACATTCCACTAATAAATACTACTGAATGAAATCATTGCATTAGGTTATACTTTAATTATATTTTAAAAAAAGAAGTTTCTTTCATATTAAAAGCAAAAAATTAAGTTTCAATGTGCGTAGAAACTAGAATAAAAGAGATTTTTAGGAATTATCCTGTATATAATAAGTATTAAAATTTAAAGAATCCTAGAAAACTTTTATAATTAGTTAATTAATAATTATAAGTCAACATATAATCTTATCTTCAACGATGACAATAACAAAAATGAATTGAGTAATAGAGAATAAGAGTATACAGAAATTTAGGAAAAATAGCGAAAAGATGAAATAGTGGACCAGATGATGAATTGAAATCGTAGATCATCAGTCGATAGTTATTTCGGGGAATTAACGTCGAGATAACCCAATGATGTTTCTTCACCCATTCAGGTTTGCATTATCGTAATACGTCTTCCATTTATTTCCTTTGCTTTCCTTGTTCAAACTCATGACTAAAATAATTTTGTTAACTCACTGAATTGAGCATAACTTACATTGTTGTGAGACTGAAATACAAAATGGGAAAGCAAAGACAAAACAAAATCGGAAAAGCCAAACAAAATCAAGCCACGATTGTTAGCAAAGCGAGACAGAATTATTTAGACAGCTTAATAAATGGAAATAATAAAAAACTGTGAACAGTTTTCCTTCAAAGAACTATTTGTTGGAATGGATGATTTTAATATTGAACTTCAGTTCATAATGTATTGTGTAGTATTTTATTTCAATTTAAGATTAATTTCTGATTTTGACTCAAACAAAACGAAAATGATTCCTCAAGATTTCTGCTGAAAAAGGCCAAAAAGGCCAAATTTAAGTGGTAGACCAAATTTGAATTTTCCAGGCAATTTGTATTTTAAAAAGGCCAAAATCGAGAAATTTGGCCTGAAAAAAGTTAATATGGCAACCCTGCTTATCGTTCTTGTCATGCTATTTCATTTTCCATTCTTACCTCTTCAGGTGCTCTTTCTTGAAATTGAAATGATAGGATCGAGTGATTTAGAGTGATGATTTTTAAAGTTTAGCTAAGTTACAAGAGAGCCTTTCTCATCATCGGGCCTGATTATAACCTATAACAGAAAAAAGAGTAAAACTAGACGGACACGTAGAAGTATATTGAAGTAATTGTTAAGTATGGCCATAGTATTTTATGGTGCACAGTTTTCTTCCATTGTTAATTTATACAATATCTAATTTACTAGTCTTAAGAAAATTTTGACTTATAACTAATTTTTTAAGTTGTTAAATTTATTTAATCTAAAAGTAGCTAAAGTAATATATTATGTTCTTTTATATAGCAGACAGTCCTTTTTCGATTAGAACTGAAGTTTAATCTATTCATATGAATGTATAATCCATTTTTAAAGGGCGCTGTGTCTTCTCTAAAGAGCGAAATTTTGAGAACATTTGAGTTTGGTCAATTTTGGGACTTCACCTATTCATACCTATGAGAAGAAGGCAATACTAGAGACTTGGAATTTGTTTTTCATCTTTTAACATTATCACTAGAGCTTGGATTGATTTGTTCTCAAAGACGATTTAATATTTGTTAAAAATTATTGCTAAAAATATTTGCTAAAAATATTTGCTCAAAATACATTTGCTGTTTTTTTGCTAAAAATATCTACCAAAAATATATTTGCTAAAAATTATTGCTAAAAATTTTTGCTTAAATATTTGCTAAAGATTATTGCTAAAAATATTTGCTTAAAATATCTGGCAAAAATATATTTCCTAAACATAATTGCTGCAAACATTTGCTAAAACGTTTTGCTAAAAATTAATGCTAAAAATATTTGCTAAAAACATTGGCTAAAATGCAATAAACTTCCCCATAAAATGAGCAAAATCTTATGCGTAGCATTTATNTTGTTAAAAATTATTGCTAAAAATATTTGCTAAAAATATTTGCTCAAAATACATTTGCTGTTTTTTTGCTAAAAATATCTACCAAAAATATATTTGCTAAAAATTATTGCTAAAAATTTTTGCTTAAATATTTGCTAAAGATTATTGCTAAAAATATTTGCTTAAAATATCTGGCAAAAATATATTTCCTAAACATAATTGCTGCAAACATTTGCTAAAACGTTTTGCTAAAAATTAATGCTAAAAATATTTGCTAAAAACATTGGCTAAAATGCAATAAACCTCCCCATAAAATGAGCAAAATCTTATGCGTAGCATTTATTACTACACTTACCTGTTAAATGAAAGTACAGTGTGTAATCTGATGACTTTTCAGGGAAACTAAGGTCCCTGTCCGTTAACGAAGACTTCTACTTAAAAATCTTCTTCCCATTGCAACAGAATTTATAGGCAGCTTTAACAACAATTCAGTTTCTTGTACTGTATATTTTTTTGTCATCCCATTCAATAAAAATAGATTTAAGTCCTTTGTTCTTTGAATAAAATTTTATCTGGTTAGTCAAATATCTGCTTGAGATTTTCCAGTGTCGCCAGTCTGTCTGTAACATTGGTTTTCTTTGCTTCTAGTTATGTGATAAACCCTGCAAGAGGGACGAATTAAGAATAATTGGTAGAAATTTCTGCTTTCATGTTCTTATTTTCAAACCACTTTATGTAGCTCCTCAATGGCCTTAGCATCAATAATATTATCAAAAACATCAAAATGCTCGAAATGGTATTGTCATACATATCAACACTTATAAGTAGAATAGAGAGAAGTTTGTTGAAATTCTTGATGTTATTAATTGGTGTTACTCAAAGTGACACTATGACTGGCTCTGAGGGACTCTCATAAACATATTTGAATAATAGATTTCCCAGATTTCTTGACAACGAAGAAAAAAATCAAACTACAATTATTTCAAAAACACCACAATACTACAAATAAATTGTGTCTTAAAAGTAGCTTTTTTTGCTTCAGCATTATCAGAATATGAATACATTCTTTTAAAATCAAATAAAGATTATGAAATTACATGCATAATAAAAGTATGAGCCTTTTTAAATCAAAGTAAGAAAGAGTATTTACGATGAAATGTTTTGGCACTATGGAGTCTGGAAGGCCCTAATTTCTTTCAATTTAAATCTTTGGAAATCAAGCAACAACATATTAACCCACACGTATCTGTTGATGTAGGATACTTACTATGTTGTGAGTTGTAAGCTTTTTCTGAGCTACCCTTTGAGATATACTTCTCTCATATTCAGGCTAACGATGGGAGAGGTATCTCCAAAACGTAGCTCAGAAAAAGCTTACGACTCACAACATGGTAAAAATCCTACATTAATAGCTTCCATTTAGTCCAAAACATTTTAAACTGAAGTATCTGTTATGAAAAATCAAATTTCTGGAAAATACTCTCAAAATAAAAGATCAAAGTTTTTCTTCTTTCATCGTCAAAACAACACTTTGATAATCATCATCTGTCATAAAATGACATCTCATTATATATATCTTTGAAAAAACATTTTTGAAAACAAAATACAAAATAACGTTTCAGCTCATTTATTTCAAGAAAGATTTCTGTATGTTGCAGACCTTGTACTTATCAGTAACTCTTTTCTTCTTTTTTCATTCATAGCACATTATTTGTTGCTGCTTGGAGATATTTATTTTGGCTATACGCAGAGCAAAGAGATTGTTTTTAATACCAGTTTTTATTTTCATACGAACAATAATGTGCATGCTTTTCGTGACATCTCTTCTCAAATTATGTCTTGAATATGTGAGAAACGTCTTGACTGTGCTAACACTCTCCCCCCTCCGTACGAAAAGAGTTACTGAAGTGGATAGGTTAAAGCCAATTGCGAGAAGTTCGAATATCGTTGTTTTTGAGTAACAAAATGTTTGATCAATGAAATAGCTAACCAGTACTGATCAATTTGTATGCGTTGTTTGCAATAATCATATTCCTGTGGTAGGTCCAATTTGTTTGTTGAATGATAGTCAAGGAATTCTACTTACATTTGCCAGGGTTTTCTGATGGATCTCTGATAGGAAGCTTTAAGTTATTGATGTTAAATGACCTTTCTCGATATTAACTCTTTCTGATGAGTTAAAAGGCATAGATAGGCATTTAAGAACAAGGACCCATAACACTAGCATTTAGTTTATTAAAAAGAATCGTGCTTTCATATAAAACTGTTGAGCTTCTTTAAATAGTTTGACACACTTTGGTGTCCCAACACGATGTTTTGACAAAGCATACTGCATTCTGGTAATCCAATATGTACAGACGAACCTTCGTTACAACTGGTAGAATCTTCAGTATCGATTGTGAGAATATCATTGTTGAGCAATTACACAATGTTTCATAAAACGAAACGGCAATGTATTAAACATAGTAAAGGTACTTTCTTGTAGAAGGTAAACAAGAGGTTCTTTTGATCATATAGATGTTATATGAGTCTAAAAACTAACATTATTGACTGCACAAACGAAAGATATAATTTTCTGTAGTGACCTTTGAATTTTTTAGCTAATCGAACTTTAAGTCTAACTTTGACAGCATCTTATGCACTTTCACCTTCACCATCATAATTTAACTCATGACTCACAAAACATATGATGTTAAGAGCTCGATTGTTTCAGATTTCTGTATTACAATCTTCCAAAGCTTAGTCAACGTGTCATCACATGTTAATGCCTTTCTTTACCTCTTCTTAAATTGAAAATATTCTCTCAGTGGCTATTCTTTTCATGATTCCTTTGAAATAATAAAACAAATAGTAAATGAAGTCAAAAATAAAATGATCAACTGAAAAAAAAGTCGGCATCCTTTTTAGCTTATAAAATGGGTGACTAACAAGAGCACCATCCATCAAGTATCTTTTGAGGATATTAACATTGGGAAACTTCTAGGGTATTGTATTGTTATGTATTGTATTAGTATTGCTCCTGCCAACCTTCGAGCTGTTGCTATCTGTAGAATAGCTACAACAATTTCTCAAGTCAAGATGCATTCATTAATGAGAAGTTGCATGTTTCAAACATTGTTTGCAAATCTAGCCCCTTGTCAATGTCAGCCCAATCGGAAAAAGATGTGCTTAAAGAATAACGTGGGCAAAATTTCGTATTAAAATTAGTAAAGATTTTTTTATTCGTCAATACTGCCATCAGTAGCCACACCACGCCATTAAAAAACTATGTAGATGACAAAGCTGATTTCACTTTAAATACTGTTTTTTACCCCGAGCTCCAGACTAAACATGTGTTGTTTTTGTTTGGCCACATGAACATTTTTGAGTAACTTTTTTTTGGAAATATTACCTTAAACAACTTTTACGCATGATCTACAGCTGCTATGGGAAAATTGTAGTCTTAGATGAATCCAGAAACATTGACTTGACCTTGCTGACCTACTCATCAAGTCAAGCAAAATTCCCAGACAAAAAAAAATTGACTATTTTTTATTATAGATATTCTTGTTTATTTTTTTTATATAAGATATTCTTGATGTCTTTCGACATCAAGTTTCTTTACCTTGTTTAATTCTGAAGAGCGTGTTATATAAATTCCATTAGAAATAACTTTCCCCTCGCGTAGCTGCATTTAGAAAAGGATATTTACTACTACTTTACTTTTCTTTTTTATTGATCAATTTTACTAAGTAAATTTTATATTTCTTTTGTGTTTCTGCCGCTCCATTAATGTTACCTACCACCTTTAGAATCTAAGTTTCAAATCACTCAAAGATTCTGTAAACAAAACGGAAGCCAATAAACTACGCATGCTCATAAATATCCTTAAACGGCATTCAGCTTTCAAAACAGTAAGACCACAAATGTGTGATGGACACCTTCAGGGAACGGCATTTAACGAAGTGCGGAATTATAGTGTTGTTATCGAAAATGTCGGGGTTTCATGATAAGACACTGGGTAATTTTGTCTGATTCGATCGTTCCGTGCGGGCGGAACTTTTGCTATTGAGCATAAGCATAAAAATTATCCACTTTATTGTATAATCCTCTGGTTAATTTGCATTATCGGTGAATGTTGTATGCTAAACAGAAAATGTGATTTTCTTTAGAACATAATACTGATATAAAGTCAGTTGCAGCACCCAGAACATTGTAATATTCCTCTTTGGCTAAAATTCAACTATCCATAACAAATTGTACCAAGTTGGTACTATATGCTCTTTTAACAAAAGGACAGTTTGACCAAAATGATATTTTCGCTCCATCGTACAATCCAAATATGTAGTTGCACACATAATGTCTCCTCCTGTCCGCAGTTTCTTCAATTCTTGCTCTAACATATTCGTTTCATAAGGGACAAATTGTTTCTTGTTTAATGCTATCTTATCATATAACTTCTTTTAAAAATTTATATATTTAATTTTTAGAGGGTGCCATTAAAAGACCAACATTTCCACCTTTTCCTACTTTCCCTCCTTTTCCTGGATTTCCAAAGTTTGGAAAACGGGTAAGTGCATTTCAAACGTCATTTTTATTTCATATTGCACAACTGTACTATACTACGCTAATGTACGAGTAAAGAGGGTACAAAATTAGATTTTATGACAATAATAATAATTGGTGTATCGGGCAGGCTTTAGAATCAGCCACCCAAACGCATAAGCTTTAATAATAATTGTATTCCATCTGAAACATATGGATACATAAAGTAAGATTAACACAATGTTACAGACTGTAAGATAAAAAAATAACAACAGAAATAGGCATTAAACTTACAATAAAAAGTAACTCACTTTTGGTGGTCTCTCTTACGTTTTCGAAACTGTTTTTCTGGTTAGCATGTTTTTAAAATTCTCCTGGTTAATACAGTTAATCCTCAAAACAACGTATCAGTCGTGTCTTCTTTCTTTTAATCTACTCAACGAAAATACGATACTTTACTTTTTCCACTGAGTCCATAAAATCAAGAATTTTTAATAATAATAATAATAATAATAATAATAANGAGTAAAGAGGATACAAAATTAGATTTTATGACAATAATAATAATTGGTGTATCGGGCAGGCTTTAGAATCACCCACCCAAACGCATAAGCTTTAATAACAATTGTATTCCATCTGAAACATATGGATACATAAAGTAACACAATGTTATAGACTGTAAGATAAAAAAATAACAACAGAAATAGGCATTAAACTTACAATAAAAAGTAACTCACTTTTGGTGGATTCTCTTACGTTTTTGAAACTGTTTTTCTGGTTAGCATGTTTTAAAAATTCTCCTGGTTAACACAGTTAATCCTCAAAACAGATGATGACCCGACAAAAACACAGGTGGTTGTGTCACCTTATCACCACTATTCTCACTTTAAGTGAAATGGTTATGTAAAGAACTAATACTTTAGAAAACGGTGTTAATGAGGCTGAAATCGTATGTAAAGTCTCTCGCCCGGCAATCGACCCGTTGTACAGCAGGGTGGGGCTCGGTCGTTATCAAGAGACTACTGAAATATAAAAAGTTAAATGGACAGAAGAGTTTAGAAAAGTTGAACCTTAATGATACCTGGGAAGTAGGCTAGAAACAAGAGGATGTAAAAAATGATTCCGATCTGGAATATAATAGGTTTTTCTCCGAGTTACCGAGGCACTACTTACCAGTCAGGTAAGATGTATACAACAAGAAGGCTAGCTATCCGATGTATGAATCGAATATATTAAAAGAAGGATGGAAAACACCGGCCCAGCGAACAATGGAATTGTAAGGAATGGAGAACAACATAAGGAAACAGAGACTGCAGTGCAAGACAGTGGAGCTTTTGTTACAGGTACAGTTGGACAAATAGTGAAGAAAAAAGATGGCGTTTTGAAATTACAGATGAGATTATGAAAGGACAGCAAATAATCGTAATACGCTGAAGATAAAGTTCGAAAACCTAGAAGAACTTGAAAAAAATGCACCCGAGAACTTCTAATAGAAAGAAAACAAGAGGAAAAACTTTGCTAGTAAATGAAATTATAGACAATAACAAATCACACCCCAATTAGGCAACTCCTCAGTATCACAGCATTGACACCAGTCACTTTAGTAATCAAGAGCAAGGTACTAAATCTCTTTGGGCACATCAAAAGGTCTGAAGCAGGACTATCTAAAATATGTCCAGATGGAATGGTAGAAGGAAAGAGAAAACGAGGATGGCCGTGCAAACGCTGGCGTGACAACGTTTACGTTTGGTTACAGCTAACTTTAGACCAACGTAATATTGTAACAAAAGACCGGAATCAATGGAAAATACGTCCACATGTCAGTGCACAATCTGGTCTAATTGGAGACAGCGTCACATGATGAGACAGAATACGAGTAGAAAACATTTGTGATACAAACCTTTTGGTAATAGTGGGACCCAATGTTGTAGCTGACTTGTTAGGAATTAAGAGTAGGAAATGAACTAATAACCAGTCGTGGTAAAAAAGAAAAATGCAGGGCAATATTAAAATTAAGAGGCAATATCTCAGTAAATTAGAGGATTGGAGGAGTAATAACTTTTGTAGTGAAAAGAAAAGGAATTGCTAGAAAGAGAATATAATCTAAATAATAAGAATAATTTCTTAACAATCTTCAAACTGCAGTTTGAAGATTGTTAAGAAAACATGAAACTAGTAATAACTGCTAAATTTGTCTAGTTATTTTGTATGCTATACTGGATTTATATATATATATATATATATATATATATATATGTGTGTGTGTGTGTGTGTGTAATTTTGTGTATTCGTATCAAAACGTGGTCAATGCATATAGCAGAGCAATATACATAAGATAAAACACGAAAAATAAGAACAATGAAAACCATAGTTCTTTATCATAGTTATTATTTTTCGTGTTTTACCGTATGTATATATATATATATATAACACATATATAACACTGTTAGCTATGTAGCCCTGTGTATAAAGAAATTGAATTGTATTTTAAAAGTAGTCAGTAAAAAGAAGGTTATGCTAAAATTTGAAATCTTAAGCCTAAAAACCAAACTATGAAATGACGGGTAGAAGAAAAGATCTGAACTGAATCGCTGAAATCTTGTTACAATAAAATCTAACATTGTGACTTCGGTTGGAAAAGTAGGGTGAAGTGGTATTGATATCAAATAGTTGAACACTGGATGCAAACGAAAAGAGTGAGAATCTAAATTAAATAAAAGAAATTGAACCTGAAATAGAGCAAGCAGGAAAAGGAAGTTCAAACGATTTCCCAAAATTAGATCCTAGTTTTAAAACAGTTTATATCTAAGTAAGTACTAGCTTCTCTAAAGAGAGTGTTAAGTAGTTTAACAGAAAATTAGGAAAACTAGGGTGAAATGAAATTGATATCAAGCAATTGAAAACTGGATGCAAATGAAAAGAATGGGGATTGAAATCAAATAAAAGAAATTAAACCTGAAATAGACCAAGCAGAAAAATGAATTTCAAACGACCACAAAATTAGATCCTAGTTTTAAAACTATTTATATCTTATTGAGTGCTAGCTTCTGTAAAGAGCGTGATAAGTAGTTTAACAATTTATCTTTGGTCAAATATGTGTAGCACTGAGGTGCTACACATTTTAGTTTGCGTACAGGTAGTGGAGTAGTAGGCCTGTACCTGTTAGTAACAGCCTAAGGAGAGGTAAGACGACTCCTCCGCACCACAGCCCGGAAGAGACATCATGGGAGGCTGGTATCAAGTACTTCTTTAGCCTCTTAAATTTAAGTTTGCGTCTGTTCTGGCAGCCAGTGGCATCTTAGTAACAGCATCTCTGCGTCTGTCAACATTTGGCGGCAAGTACTGTTTTTAAACTGTCCATGGAACCTGTCCCCCCTGTGGACAGTAACTGGACCACGTGTACCTCCATGAAATGAATTCAAATCAAAGAAGATCAGTAAACGGCGTAAATGGGTCCTTGTCTGGCAATATGCAAAAGACAGGAGCCTCGCCCGGTCATGGAAGTAATGGAATGCAGGTTAAACATGATCGTAAGACTGCGACTGGGAACAGAGAGAAACAGAAACTGAAGAAATGTATCACCAAAATTTCAACATGGAATGTCCGAGCATTATTTCAAAATGGAAAGCTTGACAATGTTCTGCAACAAGCAGAAAGATTAAATTTGTCTATTCTGGAAATATCTGAAATGAGATGGAACAACAAAGGTTGCATCACAAACAACAAGTGGACCATCATCTATTCAATAAATGATAAGCACAGTAATGGAGTCTGCGTACTGCTGGATGGGAAAACTTTGAGTAATCTCATTGGATACTGGGGAATCTCAGACAGAGTCGTACTCATTAAAATCAAAGAGCGCAAATTTTGCCTCAGCTTGATACAAGTATATGTTCCCACCTCTGATGCATCTGATCATGATATAGAACAGCTCTACGATGAGATGAACAAAGCAATCAGGAAGTGCAAAGGAAACTTCAATGCCAAAGTCGGGAATGAAGCAGATGGGAAAATTGTCGGGAAGTTTGAACTCGATCTCAGAAACGACAGAGGAGATCCACATGTAGAATGGTGCAATTAACAAGGCTTATGTGTAGTAAATATGTGTTTTTGCGTGTCCCAATAGGAACACGCAAAAGCCCCAACAGGGTGACGAAAAATCAGATTATTTATATCCTGGTATCCAAACGATTTCGAACATCAGTGATCAAGACCTTTCCCGATGCAGACTGCGACAGTGATCATGTACCAGTGGTAGCAAATTTTGGGTTAAAATAAAAGAAGAATTCGAAGCCAAACAGAACTCCAAAACTACAACTAGAAAACTGCAAGGACCCAGAAATCAGAACACTCACAAAGACAAAAGTAACTGAAAGAATGAAGTCACACTATACAGTCCAGAATCAAAACAACATAACACCAGAAGAAGACTTTGTCAAAATGAAAAATGTTATTATGGATACAGCAAACCAAATTCTCCGAAAATGCGAAAGGAAGCCACATAAAAGCTGGGTGGATATAAAAAAATTAGATCTGATGGAAGAAAGGAGAAAAGCCAAACAGGACTCCAGGAAATAGGGCATCTTGAGTAAAGAAGTGAAGAGGCTCTGTAATGTAGCATACGAGAAATACCTGAATAAAATCTGCCAGGAAGTAGAAAAGTTCTAAACATTTCACCAAAAGAGGCACATGAACAAATAAAAGCCATCACTGGAAAATTCAAAACCGGAAACAAAACAGGGTGCTTAAAAGATAAAAACGGAGACGTTTTGACAGAACAACAAGAAATCTTAAAACGATGGCCTGACTACATAGAAGAGCTTTATGACCACCCCGAGCGACCAGAAAAACCTTTCAAGTTCCCGGAACCAATGTCAGGGCCGGTAATATTGAAATTCGAAATAGAAAATGCCATGAAACGTACGAAAGCAAACAAAGCGGTTGGTCCTGACAACATCCCGTCGAAATTCTGATGGCACTAGAAGAAGTGGGCCTAGACTACATACAACAACTTTTCAATAAGATCTACGACACTGGAATCATTTCTGGAGATATGATGAAATCTATATTCATCACAACGTCACAGGAACCAGGCACAATGGAATGTGAAAACCACAGGACAAGAAGTCTAATGAATCACTCCATCAAGCTTTCACTAAATGTAATCATGCAGAGAAACGAGAGCAATATCGTTTCACTATATAACGAGAAGAGGTTTGGTGAGAGTACACATCCCTGGCATGGAATTGAATGTCAAAAAGACAGAATGCATAGTTATTACTAGGAACAAAGAAGACAAAATTCCAGACTAATATTTTGGTGAATGGAGAGTAACTTAAGCAGGTAAACACGTTCAAATACCTTGGAACAAGGTTATCGTGGAACGCCAAGGGCGATCAAGAAATAAAAATATGAACAACACAAGCTAAAGCGACATTTGACAAACTAAGGACCATTCTGACCAACAAGAATATTAGCTTTGAAACCCGTTTCAGAGTACTGAAATGTTACGTCTACTCAGTATTCAACTACAACTGTGAAGCATGGACGATAAGTGCAACAATTGCAAAAAGATCAATGCGTTTAAAATGTGGGCATTCAGAAGAATGCAGCGAATATCATTTTTTTTATAAACATCGTTATTTTTATCGTCCCTTCATTTTGGATTTATCAAGAACATAATAATCAAATAAAATTTCAATTATACTTTTTAATGAATTAAGAAAATGAGTGCTGGTAGAATGAATGATATACTAAATGTGTTTTTTTTATCATCCCAATAGGAATTGACAAAAGATTACAAGGGAAAAAAAGATGACTGAAACTTCTTGCAACTCTTTAATGCCTCTGTAAAGAATATGCAATAAAAACGAAAGACTGTTGCAACGAATACTGCATTATAACCATTGTATTTATCTGTAAGCTAGGAAAAAATATTTCACAATTCTTAAAAGACAGATTTTTCTATTTGTTTTCTTATTTTTGTGATTCATATTAAGTAGTTCATCAGTTTAGCAATAGCAATATAGTCATTTCTAGACAATAATGATAGTAATGACTTAATCATGGAGATGCTGCTGATTGGAGAAAATTAAAAAAAAGAAAAGAAATTTCATTAATAATATTTAAAAAAATGTCTGGTGAAAAGTCAAACTAACTGTATTTATGGTTTAGAAAAATGTTTTTTCTTTATACAGTAGATAAATGAAAGAAAATCACAAAAAGGATGACGAGAACTGATTTATCGGTACAACATCAGTCTTTGACATAATGAGAGAAGAGAAACGACTATAAAATGTTTTGCCAGGACTTCCTATAAAAACTGTTTCGCTCAATAACCATACAGCCTTTTGGACAAGGAAGATTAACAATATTTGAGATTAAAGATGGAATATGGAAGGGTATTACATCCATGGAAGGCTGGCGTAATCACCAATCATTGTTAGTAAAGAAAGTGTATTATTACCTGACTTTTGACTAGAGGATAGCAACATTGCTTGGAGATCTTTTAGAGCAAGGCTCGAGGTTATTATTTTGTTCAAGGAACCTGTTGCGTGTACGTGAGGCATTTTTAACGCCAATGTTTTAAAATAAATATACTTCATGTCTGGGTAAATATGTGGCTAACACATATGTTTAAGGTTCACCTTAATCAAACAAAATTGTGCTTGCCGCGAAGTCTACTCATAACTAAGTGTACTTGTAACTAAGTGTACTTGTAACTAAGTGTACTTGTAACTAAGTGTACTTGTAACTAAGTGTACTTGTAACTAAGTTTACTTGTAACTAAGTGTACTTGTAACTAAGTTTACTTGTAACTAAGTGTACTTGTAACTAAGTTTACTTGTAACTAAGTGTACTTGTAAGTGAGTGTTTTTGTAACTAAATGTACTTGTAACTAAGTGTACTTGTAACTAAGTGTACTTGTAACTAAGTGTACTTGTAACTAAGTGTGCTTGTAACTAAGTGTACTTGTAAGCAAATCATTTGGCAAGAAGCCTTGTCACTAAAATAGCCCCTTTGATTAATCTCTTGCTTAAAAATGACCAAGCAGGCCGAAATTTACATAATTTGAAGGGGTTCTTTTCACATTTTCAATGGCGTCAAAATTGAGAAATTTTCCACCAGTCCTCCTTTTTAAATCTAGTCATGATACTTTACACGCATGGAACAGGATTCAGTTCTTTCAACAACACTAATTACCATTGGATCTGTTGACAAGTGGAGTGGGAAACCGCTTAGAACTTTTAAAGCAAGACACTGTAAAGAAAAAAGCACTGATCTCTATTGCATTCTTCCATTATATTTTGTTCGGGTACCTCCGAATTCCATAATCACTTCTACTATCAGGATTGACATTTACCTGTTTTCCTTTTTTTCGCAAGAGAGACAGACATACGGCAACTATGTATTGAAAAAGAGAATTTAGATTTTCTTTATGTAAGGAAAGATAACAAAAGAGGTGTGTAGGTTAAGACAAAACTGGCTATTCGACTCCAACACTTGTTAAAAGACAGCTGGAACAGTTTTCTAGTGACAAATGTTTCAAACTTAATTTTCGTTATTTCTCCCTAATAGAAAGTGTCAAAATGTTTGAAGTAGAGTTCGAAGCAGAGACAAAAATTTTATCGACGAAGTGTCTTAAATATTACTACTCAAAAACAGATAAATGCTAATTGAGGCTGGACTTATGATAAATGGAGCGTTTGCTATAAAAGATTGTTTCTGCTGGGTGGTATAAAGGGCTCACTTAACACGGATTTGTTGCCTTCATATTTCATGTTTATCAAACAGAAGAAATGTTCTAAAAATACCCAAGTACTACCTACGCACCAGATCACAATTTTGCCCTGTAAGAACATACTTAATTAAGCAAAACACATATGATATTATGAATGTGTTTAAAAAGTACACCCCCATTCATGCTTTTCTAACTAGCGTAGTAAAATCACGAATTCCAAGTTTTGGGGCTTATTGTTTAAGGCCATCTATACCATTTCCAAAAAAGTTTTCAAACGTAATCATACAAATACATTATCAGGTTTGTGCTAGTTTTACTTGCTATTCAAACAGTACAACATTCGTGGATATTTTTATAATCCAGGCTTTCTTTGCTTGGTTCGAAGCTATCTTCCACGTGACCAGCATTTCTACATTTTATTGGCTGAAGCTTAAACAAACAAGTGTTTGTTCAAAAGCTGAGACATGCAGCCTGAATTTTAACCAAAGTGCAGAATTTTTGTATTATGCTGGAAATACAGTATGTACTTTGCAACAAATGTGTGAGCGTGTTGATAGGCCTTCCCATCCTCTTGCTCAGATCACGCATTGTAAAAAACAGACGAGAGAATTTGGTTAATCAGATAGTAGACATTATGAAATTAACTTTCTACAGACTCCACTTGAGTCTTCCACGACGTAGAACAAATTTAAAAAAATCAGAGACACAAAAGTCACTTTCATCAAAGTTTTCAACAGAGCAATACAAAAAATATACAGTATAGATCATGTTCAAAAAGTAGAATTACGACTTCTAAACAATGTTATAAGAATAAATTGTTTAGTTAAGCGAGAGGTGTTTTCGAAGTAGAGGGTATGTGATACATTATTCAATGATGTTATCGTAACAGATTGAAAATGAAATATCAGTTTTAATGTTCATTTGCATCCTAAAAGCTTTAGGGCCACCTTAACCAATTTTAGAGCAAATGTGATCTTCAGCTTGAAAAAGACACGTTAGAGATCTTTTGAGACGATGAGTAAAGTCACAATGACTTTGTAAATGTAGTAGAAGTGTGGGTATAGACTTTGTAAATGACATTCTGTAACTATCTTCAAAAGAATATAGAAGCCGCTTCTGGAGATATTGGGGTTGCCTTTGCTAGGTACCACCCTAGCAATCTGTCCAATCCAAATTTGAAACGAAAGACACATACTTATTCTTCTTTATTTCACTGCCCAACATATATTTTGGCCAAACAATAGGATGGGGTAGTAGAGAACATTTCCTGCCCTTTCTTTTTCAACGTTACTGCATCAAAAATTGGACACTTGATGAGAATGGCTGTGAGAATGAGAAGGCGATGACAAACTGACATTGATATTATTAATGAAGGTTTTCTGGGGTTAACTGCTCTCTGGATCTCTCCGCGCTTTATCTTGGCAATCTTTCCTGCAATTCTTTCCATACTGTCCCAAAAATCATTACATAGCAAAAGCAGGTGCGTTTCAGCTGTTTTAACTAAATACAGCTGTCAAAAGGTCAATTTTTCGGTCTGCAAATTACAGTAATAAAGGGTCGGTTGTGGCAAATATTTGCTGTAAAGTATTGACGAAGTACAAGTGTACATTATTTAAACAAAGTAACCGTGCCTGGGAGATTTTTTGCTTCCGCTACTGTTTTTTCACCGTGTTCCTTTGCCATACGGTCTTCCAGTGACTCAGCAAAATAGCCATACAGCGTTTAAGACTTAAAATAAAGAGATTTTAGATGTGAGCACCATCTTGTTGTGGGATCTCTCTGGGGATAGTGAATCTCTTCCAAATCTCCTGTCCTCCTGGCGATACTGGAGCACATCGCGTCTTTTACGAAAGCCAGGAAAGAACCTGTGTACTCTGTCCGCCTGCTTCGAAGGAGAGTTATCTACAGCTTTCGTATGAAGGATGTCTATTTTTCAGGATGGGGCCTGTGATGTTGGTTACAATATCTATTGTTTTAACGATTGTTTGTTGGGTCCAAACTGAGCCCCTGAATTCTTGAAAAAATTAAAACGAGCTAAAATTTTCTTGAAAATTAAATGCAACTAAAAACAAAGTTTTGGTACTTTTTCATAATTGATATCTTTCACATTCATGCCCCTTTCATTATCCTGCTCTAGCCTGGAAGAAACTACCCCCTTTAATATATTAAATTGAAAATAAGTGAAAATAAAAAGTGTGAAGTAAATGAAAACTAGACATAAAGTCCTTACTCTCATTATTTTTCGCGTAAAGTATTCCACTTATTGGCATAAAAAATCGAATTCGCAAAAAAAATTCTTTACAAGGGTGTAGTACATGTTCGGAAATGAAATCCCTCCTCCCAATTTTAATCATCAGTTGCAATGTGAAACCAATGGTCTTAATGTAGGTCAATTGATTTTGATTTAGTATCAGTTAATGATAGCATTTTTTGAATCTTTGTTTATCTGGCTTAAAGAATTTGGTGCTAAAACATTTAGCCTCCTTTCACAGTCGGGGACATCAACCCTTTTGCCACCCCTTTAAAGACCTTTTCAACGGGAGAGAGGTAAAAAGCGATTTGAAAAAAACTATTTAATTAAAGTGACTCATATACTCAAATAAAATATCTTTTTAATATGAAAAGGAAGCGAGATGGCTTTTGCATCATTAACAGTAGCATGCTTCTTCTTGTAGTCGCTGTCAAATACTCGAAGGCAAATGCCACGTTCAATTTTCCTTCACTTTCCTCCAAGTGGCACTGTAAAAATCGTTCACAAACAAGAAAATACTACTTTTAAAATTGAATGTAAAAATTATTGAAAATAGATTTCGAAGCTCATTCTCTTGGCTTTTGATTGTTGGAAGTGTTATTCACATATCAGAGTATTACTTTTAATTGTCATCAATAATAAACTTTTTAATTTTATCATGACTCTTTTCTATTGTATCAATCACAAGAAAATTAAGGATTTTGTTGTGCCGCAAGTTTATTTCTTGTGTAAAAAAATAGTACCTTCAAAGCTTTTTGTTGCATTTTTTACATTAGGAAAAGAGTTTGTTCTCGTGTTTTTTTTAGCTAAAAATAAAATACCTCAGGAGCATCTTCTTGATCTTTGATTGATCTCTCTAATTCAATACTTTACATAGGTTGTAAATCATGTTTTAGTTTACTTTCGGATAATAGTGGAGGGTATCACTCTCAGTACAAGAGCCTCACACTCTACCATTTTAAAGCAGTGATCACCTGTACCTTTGTCCGGGGGAGGGAAGGGGGTAAATGCTGGACAACCTAAGCCGAAATGGAAAAGCAGTTACAAGCAACAGAAATTGGTCCCATGGACTAATATAACGCATCACCTTCACAGACCGAGTGATAAGGGGAGAGCTTTTGACAAGAATAGGAACATCAAGAAATTTGAATATGATGTTAAGAAGAGGACTTTCTCGGTTTTCTCTTTGCTGATATTGTGTCACTGCATTTCTTTAATAACTGTTGGTTTCTTTCCTATGGCATATAGGGTGCTTAATTTCCAGCAACGAATTTTTATGCGTCAGTTGCGGAGCAACAAACTCAAAAGTGAGGGGGGGGGTGGAAAATGCTAAATTTTACTACACGTTTCCTTGCCTCTTTGGAGGTAAGAGCATTTTTTTGTTTCAAGGTCATTTTCCCCAAGTAATTAGGGCTCAGACAGTGCCCTTCATAGGGACTTGGATTTGGCAGTGAGAAATTACCTGGCCGGATGCCCTTCCTGACGCCAACCAATGGCTTTTCTTTTGTGAAGTTCCAAAGTCGCCAGCTCGGGGAATCGAACCCGGAACCTCTTGGTTACAATGCAGTTGCACCAACAACTAAGCCACGGCTCTTCAGGTAAGAACATTTTTCAAAGAGGTAAATACTATAAGTCAAGAAATTTTGGGAGACTTGCCTTAAAATTAGGAATTTCATTAAAAATTCTAAACCCTTCACTAGCGAAAAATTAGGGGTCTTTGTAGCCCTTATGTGGTGCCATGTCTATTTTTGCCTTTGGAGTAGCAAGTGATACTCACTCTATTTCCCTGCATGTAGGCGAGAGTGCCATTTTTCGAAAAAAAAGGCGAATTTTGCAAAATTGGAAAATGAAAAGTAGTCGGACTATAGTCGCATGCGCATCTAATACTTTGCACAGAGAGACACCAAAAAGTAAAAGAAATAAGCAGAGATGGTCAAACAACTAAAAACAAAACAAATGTGGATTCTGTTTATCAATAAAAACACAAAAATGTTAAGACTAAAACTAAAGTTTAAAGAGCAACAAATTTCGATGTCTATGTCTTTTTCTTCATTTGTCTTTTTCACCGCACGCAACTTCGCCCATGCCATTTCTTTGTTGTGCTTTTTATGTCTGCTGTGTCGTTCTTCTGTTCTTACCTCATCCTCATTTTTTTTTTCAATCTCCTTTGATTTCTTGAGGTCTTCATTTATCTGTTTCCGGTTGAAGTATAAACGTTTGAAAGATAAAGCACATCGATGTCACCGTTCCTGTTGATGTAGACACACTGGCGGAAGCCAAGTAGAATTAGTTCCTTAGAAGGTACCTTCTTCGACACATTACCATTTCATCAACGAGGCTAAACGATGCCCTTTGACGATTGCCAGCTTTCCTGTAGTCTCGCTTGCGGAAGTCTATTCATTCCTCTTATTTTTCTTTCAAACCATCATCAAAAGGTTTATATACGTGACTGTCGAAGACGTTCAGCAATGGCGGCATTTCAGCATTAATGTACTTGCAGTCAGTGTTGGTTTGCCTGAAGCAATTTTTTTATAAGTATCGAAGTTTCAATAACAGCAATGACTTTCACTGTACACACTGTAAACACCACTGTACGACCATACTTACGTCTTTTGAAATATTCGCCAGTTCTTTTTACCATATTTTGAGAATGTAAGATTCTGCCATATAATTGGCCGTCATTGTTCCTCCTTTTGATCCAAGAATAGCCACTTCACGTGGAAACTTTCCTTTTCTAGACTTTAAAAATTTTTTAAAATTATTAATGGAGGCAGCTGAAATCCAATAAACTCTTTTTGTCGTTTTTTTACACCTGATATTAGTGTGACGGAAAAACAAAGCTTTTCATTACCCAGAAACTTAATTTTAATCGTGTTTACTATTTTGAAATCAACAGTTCTGGAACGCGGAATATCAAAATAGCAAGCCTTGTTTATCCGTATAAAGATAGAGGTCGTAGTTGCCAAGGGTTTTTTTGTCGTCAAGTGAGGTATCACAGAGTTCAGGCTCATCCTGTTGAAATTTTGGCAGACCATGTGTTGTTCAGCAAAATGTAATACTGTTTCGCCTCAAAATGCGTTGGAAACATATATTTCAGGCTTTGAACTTCACATTTTAAGAAAGATATAATTTAAAAATTAAAGCCCTCGCGTTCAATCATTTTTTCTGTAATGCAGAGTCTTTCACCTTGCTTCTGCTAGATGAAATCAAGTAAAGCTTTACCCAGTTCAGTAAAATCATAGCAATCATTATCAAATTCGCATTCGCTGTCTTCAATTTAGGCTCATGTGCCTTTAACTGGGATGCGCTTACATGCGGGTTAATAAGGTATCTTGGCTTCATCAAGCTATGCAATTCCTTTCCTGTTTTACCTTTGGTAGTAATACGCGTGTACTCTCAGGGAAAATAATCTTCATCTGGGGCCTCATCTCTTGTCGCACCCCTTCTTTGGTGCTAAGTTTTCCGCAATCTGCTTTTATTTCACAGCGAAAAGTAATTCGCTACTCCTCTAAATTTCTTCACCGGGCTTTGGTCTAGCATCGATGGAGTTAATTAGTAAATATATTAAGTTTATTAACCTTGTAAAAGTTGGAGGGCTGTCGTCAACCACTGCCTTTGGATGTACGCATGCACACTGTGTTTTGAATTACTGTTTTATCATTAACTGGTGAGAATAGGTGCATGAATAGTTGCATGGACAGGTGCATGAACAGATGCATGATAAGAAGCTTTTCCAATTTGCCTTATAGCATAATTATATCCTATAGCGACAATATGAAGCCGTCATGATGGGTTTATTTTAAAGGTCTTTTCGAGACGATGTTTGTAGAACCTGATGACCTTTTAAGATTTAGGTTTGCATTACCTCTGTACCGCGCTCCTTTTTATGGATGTGAAATTGAACTTCGCCTTTCACACACTTGTTTCTTTTCCTGTTTTGAGTAGCCCTTTTAAATGTCTGTTTCGCAAATGTATGCGGTAGTCAAAAGTTATTCAAATCTATATGTAGTATATAGAACATTATACAACTTGAATATTTTTTTCTCACTACTTTTTACATATCATACTTTATTCACTTGTGAAATTCATATTTGTGGATCTATATTCACTGGTAGCTACTTCTAATTCATAATAAATGATAGGGTTCAAGTTACGGGTGATGACAGTTTTTGTTCTCTTTTTTTTGTATGAACATAGCTATATAAGTTTAATCGACCGCATATACTCCTTAATCGCAACGACAGAGTAGCCAACATTCCAAACTTGAAGTTTCCTGAGAAATCTTACTATCGTTCATAGCAACAGAGAGCAGTCATGAAGAAAGAAATATTGGTAATTGCTTTTCTCTTTCCGTTGATTGCTACTAATAAGGTACGTTCTTTTATTTATTTAATACAGAATGGATTATGCTAGCTTTATGTTACACTTTTGACTGATGTCTTTGATAAAAAAAGCGGTGGAAAGGACATTAATTTTCAAGGATAAGAACGACTAATGATTTATCCATTTCATTAATGGATGTCAACTATGGGGTCTACTGTAAGCTTCAAAACAAAAATATTGATTTATTAAAATTTGTACTATTACTTGAATTTACTTACATTGTTTTAATGGTTATTCTTAGTGCTTGAATACTATTATTGGCTTATTTAATGAAATGACCTGACTGATTTGTCAGCATTGCAATGCTGGAAATTGAAAAT
>RDPX01000012.1:4486863-4520549 GCA_003991215.1 Morbakka virulenta
CGAAACCCCGCTTCAAAATTCTCTTCCTACACTCCGTAATTTATTTTCATTCATGACAATTTTTCCTTGTCCGGCAATGTAAAATGACCATCATTAGGGACAAATGCTCCAATCATTATTTGGCATACATCAGTTGAAAAACTTCTCTTTAAGATTCTGGGCAGGTGGGGGGGTATATTATACAATGGTTTATGTGACCCATAGCATCCTCAGGATGGCTAAGTTGAGTTTGAACTTGTCCAGGTGATGTAAAATTACTTTGACTCACCTGTGGTGAACCCTCTGTACTATTTCTTGTAGACTATCACAATCGTAAGATAAAATCCAGTAGACGTTTTCCAACTCTTTTTATTTCGCAGTTTTTCGAGGCCTGATATCATGGACTCAAAAAATATACAGGGATGGATCAAGGAAAACACTTGACTGAAGTAGTTTTCTTGCCATATGTTTCACGTTTCTTAATCTGGAAACACCTGTCGTTGAAAAAATCTGTCACATATTCAATTTTGTATTAGAGCCTTTTAATGATATTTCATAACTTCCATAACTTCATGTTTATGATTTTTATGTGAAAAATCATGCCAGAAAAATGGCACCACCTCACTGAATAAAAAAATGTCTTGATAGAAAGGTGGCTTGCGTCAGGATACTAGGATTATTGGTATACTTACGCCCTAGTACTACACATTTTTATCTATAAAAATAAATTTGATTAAGTAGTTATGCAATCGTCCCATTCCTCTAATTGGTTTTACAAATCTTGAAAAGTAGGAACTGTTGGAGAATGCACTAATTTTCAAATTAGTTTTGTAGTAGAAAACTAAAGCAAATAGACGAAGAGTAGCACAAAGTTAGAATATCTCAAATAAAAACAAAGTTAATTTTTGGTCGATAGACCAAGAGCCAGAAATGAGAAAACACAAGACATGTGACTTTGAATCAATACTGAAAAAGAAAGAGAGGATCAAGAAAGGCTGCCACTTTTTGTATTTGGCTGGAGCAAAAGAAAAACAAAAAACGGAAAGAACTATTGAAATCCCGTCAATTTTTGTGACTGACTATCTAAAACAATTCAAGACTATACATGAATTCTTTTTTCTACAAAGAAGCAGCGATGGAAATTGAATATGAATTGCCTCCATTGCTCCGAAATGGAAGGCAAACCTACCTCTTCCAATTACTTTGAACTGTTTTAGCTCGAAATTTTCATTGCATTTATGGTACTTATGGTCATTTATGGTCCAAAAGTAGATGCTGTAATGTAGCTGAATTACACTTAACATTTTTATAAAATAGCTATCGACAAAAATGAACGGGATTGAAATTAGGATATTTAATTATTGAAATAGAATATTTATATTTAATTTAAAGTTAGAATCGAAATCTGTAGATGTAATATTCGTCTATTCATGCTGTCCCCTACCTCTTTGTGTTTTCAGGTCACTTTTGTACGATTTGAAGATCGTCCCTACGTGTGTGTCTTTGCTTGTCTGTGTCACTGGGTCTATTTTTGTTAGGTTTTCTTGAAGAAATGAATGCCTATAACTATATATATATACATATATATATATATATATATATATGTTTATATATATTATATATATATATATAGAGAGAGAGAGAGAGAGAGAAAGAGAGAGAGAGAGAAAGAGAGAGAGAGAGAAAGAGAGAGAGAGAGACAGAGAGTATATACAATAATCTTGACTAATAACTACATTTTTTGAGAATCTAAAAAGGTTTCACGTATTTAACTCCATTTACGAGAGGACTACATACAAACAATTCTATAATGAGTCTTTCATAAATAGGACCCTAGGTCAACAGAGGGGCCATTTATGCCTTTTACAGATATCGTACCCCACATATTTACATAACGACATTTCCTTGGAGTACTTTTTATGGTTAAATTATATGACATGACTTTGATATCAGGGTTTCCACTCTCACCCCCTAGATCCAATGGAAACCTTTGCTGGCTGGTTTTAAAATGGAACGATACATATTAGACAAAATTAATAGTACGTCATTTGTCTTCAACTGGAAAATTATTTCATAATTGTCCAGCTGGAGGATGTTATACTTGCATAGTGAGCTAGAAATAGTCATCCAGACAATTATTATTATTATTATTATTATTATTATTATTATTATTACGAATAAAGGATTGGCATTTCAGTTTACATAAAACTGTTTAACAAATGCGTCCTATGAGTAAAATAATAAAAATATATAAAACCTAGACCTAGATTAAGAAAAAGAAAAAAAGCAAAGAAAAAAAAAGTCATATATATAAAATTTCTAAACTACTAAAAAAGACTAAAAACTATTGATCGTAATGGCTTTTGCATAAATTCTTAAAAACGTTTAGCGATTGAGATTTTTTTTATCTCTAAAGGCAAACAGTGATATAAACTAACACCGAAACTATAAAACCCAGCCTTAGCAAATTCAAGCTTCACTGGTGGTTGGACTACCAAATGACCACTGTTTCTTGTATTTCTTCCATGGTTATTTATTGAAAAATAGTCTAAAAAGCTATCACACGTTTCGCCAACCAAACATTTCTTTACCAGTATACACGAACGCTTTTCCGATTTCATTTCCGATTTTTGGTAAAGAAGTTGATGTAGTTGCTTTCACCCGTTCATCTAGCGAGTTGAGTTTTAATAATTACGTGTTTGACATTTTCAGGAACAATGAAGTGTTAAGCACCATCTTTGGAAGGATAATCACTGTGTAGATTCTAAAAATTGCGTATCGATTCAGTTGGTATTTCAGATAATTTAATTTATACAGTTAATTTACAAGCACGAACAATTACTTAAACGACGAAACGAATAGATTTCCTCACGTTTACTATTTACCCTTTGTTTTTCACAAATAATGAGCATTCTCAAGTACTAGTACAAGCTTTTGCTTGGATACATAAAGACACGAAATACATTTCAGACACTGTCAGGATAACGGCCAAGTTGGCAGTCAGAGCTCCTTATACGATCTGGAAACATTAAAAATTCTTACTCGAAAAGTATGCCTATATTCGACAAAGGGCTTTCAGTATGCATACACATATATGTAATGTATCTAGTATATAACTATTTGCTTGTGAAAACAATTTTATAAACTGTATCTTATGACAACATACTTTGAGAGTAAAACTTTACCTATCTCTTTAAGATATTCTTCATGTTACTGTTATTACATAATATCTATGATATAACTTGAATTTTCAAAAAAAATAAACGTGAGTAACTGGTCATACTGCTTGTGGTAAAGGTCACACGATGATTAAGTGAATTAGAAAAATTATAGCAGTTGCATTTCCTACAATCTGTTTTAATCAACAGGTTGTTTAAAAACGTTAGCTTCCCTTCGTACCTCAGATTACATAGCAGCAAGAATGTTCTTGATCAGGAAGGAAAGAAAAACCCAAAGTTGGGTTTCTGATTCTTTTTTCAATGTGCCATATTCGCTCTTCGAGTAGATGAATGTTGTCATACTAAGAATGTAACCTTTGAGCAGTAAATTCTTTTGAGGTAAAACCAGTGTTTATAGTTTAAAGTTCATTTACCTTTAGGGTAGTTGCAGCTTTAATTAACTTCGAATCTTTTTTCATCTTTGCAAAACAGGTGACTGTTTCCAGAGAGATTTTAGGTATGTCTGTTGCACACCTTTGCTACTTTTAGTTGATGTGGAATACCTTTCTTTGATAGTAAGAGCCTTCACCAATCATCAGTTTTGGTGGTCATTATGAATATATCTATGTAGTTAATTTTTCAAGGTTTTAAAATTTGTACAAAAATTGTCTTCGTATGGGCTAGAGATGCTGCAGCTATACAAGGCTCTGCAAACGAGAAAAACAATAAATTGAAAATTCTTGAACAATATTTCGTAAAAGGAATTGAAGAAGCATACGATACGGTTTTAAATAGAGAAAATGCAGCTGAATGGCAGTTATCATTTTATTGTTCCTTTGAGCGTTATTGAATTAGTCCGAGAAAAAACTGAAACAGTCCTATTATACGTGTCTCATTACAATTAGTTGTAAGATGTAGAGATAAATGGGTACATGTGCTTAAAATGTAATTCTATGCATCTCCCCTTATTCATATCCCCTACATCTGATCTGACGCTAAGCACAGTTTTTGTTGCCCTTCTTTTCTTCTCTTTCATTTGCTTTTTATGCCTTTTCCTACACCATTTTCATTATCAGCCTTTGTCTCTACCTGAGATAATAAGGTACTCTGTATAAATTTAATTTTTATACCATTGATTTCCCCCAGGTTGTAAACGAAATGGAAAGATTTATCCATATGGAGAATCAATACCTACAGGGAATCCATGCAATAAATGCATATGTGATAGAACATCAAAGAGGGTTCTCTGCACAATTGAAGACTGTGGGTTTCTTCTCTGTGCCAAGCCTTTTACTCCTAAAGGCCAATGCTGTCCAATCTGTAGTAAGTTTAACTATCTTAATACTTTTCATTAAGGCGTTTCAAAAGCGGTACTGTACTTGGTGCTTTCAATTAGTTAGTGATTTTTTATAAAATACTGTTATTATTGAGCAGTACTAATATTGGAACTATAATGGAGATGAGCATATCAATGTTCATTGCGTTATTCCTCTCTTTACTGGGTCCTTTGGTTTGGACAGAACGTTCCATGGGCTGGAATTAGTGAAAAAGGAGCATTAAATGTTGCATTGTCGAGGGCTCGTCTTAGGTGCTCACTGGTGCTCCTTACGTAAGGCATACGTTTCTTACGTAAGACGTAAACGTTTCGGCGATTCTTTATCTTTAGGATTAGGTCCAGTGATTTTGTGTAAGGCTCTCTGGACATCCTAAGCATGATATCCATTGGATAAGAGAATGTTCTGAAGGTGTCTTTCTTCTTTTCTAAGGTCTTATGGTTTGGAACTAATTCTTCTTGCTCTTCCAGCGTTCCTTGGGTCAAAGGGAAAAAGAACACAAGAAAACTTTTCAAAAAGGTGACACCAAGAACCATGAAATAGCCGAACACTGCTGGACACAAGATCACACCTTTAATTGGAAAAATAAAAGGATTTTAGACCAGGAAATCAACACAACAACAAAAAAATAAAAGAAACAACCCATTCCTCACAGCGCAGCAATCACACCAACAATATATCCCACACCCTTCCAGAAATATGATTTCCAGCACTAAAGAAAGAAATACAACAAAGGTATGGCGCCATTCCTTGAAACAACTTGATCCCCATCTACACGTAGGTACGCACTACCAAGGTACAAAAACAGCCGTACCTGGTCTTTTAAGTAGTCTCACGATGGGAGATGTATCTCTAACGTAGCTCACAAAAAGATTACGACTCACAGAATGCAAATTCCAAAGGATAAACAGCCAAGTGAGCTAAGTAACGAAAATCGTGATCAAGGCATTATAGAAAAGATTCCACAGAAGAAATGTGGTATGATTTATACCTATTCTTGGTGGTTAATGATAAATTGTACGACAAAGTTAAGCAATCTGCTATGACGTTTTAACAGTCCATTATACAGTTGAACCTCGATTATCCGAACAAGAGGGGCGGGCAGCAATTTGTTCAGATAACTGATTGTTTGAACAACTGATTTTCCGTAAACAATCGACACCTTACTCGATATACATGTACTTGTATTTACGGCAGAACACTCGTTTACGTAAATATTTACCCGGACAAAAAGATCTTGTTCGGATAATCGGTTTTCGGATAATCGAGGTTCAACTGTAGATGGAAAAGGCATCTAATCCACACTATATTTAAGGCAGCAGAAATGTCAATGTTATGGTGAATTCTAGGGAATTTATGGACGTCTCTCATGTCTTGAGTTGTAAGCTTTTTCTGAGCTACGTTTCGAGAGATACGTCTCCCATAGTCAAGCTTGGTGATGGGAAAAGTATATTTTGAAACGTAGCTCATAAAAAAGCTTACGACTCAGGGCATAATAAAGCTCTTATATCTATAATAAATTTACTGTTTGAAGTTTGCTTGCCAATTATGGACTGTTTTCACGTGCTGGATTAGTTATCTGCAGTAATTAAATGTAAACACGCTGCGGAAATAAATCGACCTTTGAAGTTAAAATGGTTAGTCACTTGAAGAGAGACCAGATTATACTAGACTGCAGGTGCCCAATATATCTGAGTGTTTTTTGTTCTTATCGGCGCCATTTATATTGTGGTTCTCTTCCAGGGGATTATCTATGAATAGAGGCCTGCAAATGTGTAAATGGCTGTTTAGAATAATATACATATCAAACACTCTTTGGCTAACTGAGTAGAATATTCCCTCACTTTCAGGCTAACCGACAGCACTAAGATTAGTACAAAACCCCTACAAAATATAAATAAGTAAACAAAACTAAAAATTGATGCTCTACTGAGCCTGACAAACTTTTTAACTCTAATGAATACCATTTCTCGAAGACAAGAGTTCACCGCACATCGAACAGGGGAATTGCTCTAAACTAGAACATCGATAAAATGTTGAATACCTGCACAACTTTTAAAAATAGTTAATGTTGATTTATCTCAAAAACTTGATCTAAATTAACAAAACCAGAATCATATTTGAATTCAGCGGATACGCCTATCGGATACGCCACATTCACGCGGCCGAACAACACAGGCACTTTTCCATTCATTTGATAATAGCTTTCTTTTCAGCAATAAGTTTAAAATGAATAAAAGACGCCTGGGGTAAGCCATAGCAGAGCCGAGTTTTGTGGTATGTTGTCAGAAGTGGTAGCTTTACAATGTTCTAATCCTAAAAGGTGGGCTGATGTCCGTACCTTATACACATCGAAAAAGGAAACGATCATATTTATTCTACAATGAATATCGGGTGGCTTTCTTCTTGCAAAATTTACTAAAGAATAAGTTGATATTTTAAACTTTGCAACTACTATAGAAAAATACTTGCAAAACCCAGTAAAAATGTGAGGATAATAATTACCAAGACGTTTGATCAAAGTTTTTATCTAGATGTTTTAAAGTAGTAGAGAGGGGGTAGTGTATAGGAACAACAATGAAGATTTTTGAGTTCTGTGTAAAAATTTCGGTACATAAACATTTCAAAGATTCATCCTAAAAATATTTTGGCTTTTTCCAAATTATCCCATCTTGCATATGCACTCTTACTCCACCACCATAGCGAGTTTGCCTCAGTCAATTTAAATACTTCTAACATGAAATACCATATAGATTTTCATACTCAAGATCTCTTTTGAAGTGCGTTTTGTTCAAAGTAAGAATTTGAACTTTGAATTTATACCTTCTGAAATATAATCCATGTTCTTAGCAGGTTTTTGACAATTTTGAAAAGTAGGTTATCCTTCCATGTTCAAAAGGGATTTCAGAGCGAGTATTGTTCTTTCTGGGCCAGGACAAATTTCAGTGCCTCCTGCTAACAATGATAACAATTGAAAAACATTCTCTTAAACAAATTAAGATATGGGTGAGTCAATAGAAATGCAATCATAAAGGGAAACATTTACAGTAATGACAAGGCACCGTACCCTAACAGTTTTCGTAAAACTCGCCTTCTCAATCAATATAATTACAATACATACAAACAGCTAGTTTAAAATGTTCCTCACCCACCTCAAGACTACCATCTTTTTATGTTCTGTTCTTATCATTAGATGCGCATTGTACATGTAGATGTAGTTTGAAAGATTCAGACACAGCAATTTACTGTAGAGGTCGCTACTTTTTTAGCGATGTATGTATTGGTAGACAAATGAAACTTTCAGTCGTATTCGCTGTTTCTCTTTGATAATAATACTCTACTTCTTTTTCAAAAATGCAATACAAAGCAGCCCACAAACCACAGCTGTAACAATGCAGTGATTGTAGTAATACATTGTAACTTCATATATGCCTGAATATTATAGTAGTGTGCGAAAATATTATGCACCCGATAACAAATCCTGAACAGTCTTCTAAAAGGCACGCATCGTGTTATTTCAAACAATACAGAATAAACCTACGTGAGTACAAAACCTGTATTGGATTAATCATACACAATTCATACATATTTCCATCTGCTTAAATGTAATTTTGAAAAGACTTTCAAAAAGACTGACTAATCAGCGACTAGGTTTCGCATTTTTGCACTAACATTGCTAAATGTTTTCATTACAAGCTAATGCCTCAGGAGTGCCCTGTCCTCATTTTTGTCATCAAACATGGATGTAGTGCTGTACAGATGCCACTCTTTTAAGGCTACTACATTGATGAGCACCCATTGAAGCTTAATCTCTATTTCTCCTCTTCATCATCCTTCCCTGCGGGCTCTTGACGAGCTTTATCTAGAATAAATTCCTCGACGGGGACCTTAATTGCTTACACCTGGACATCACTGCTGATAAATATGTTGAAATAGATTTTTTTAGGTTAGGGCTTCCTCTGTCAGACAATCCTCGATGTCCCAATTCAGTATCCTATGTTTTGGAGGCACATTGCTAGTATGGGCAAAGCTGACAACTGGATAGAAATTTGCGACAGTATTCAGAGAGACCGTGCTCCAGAACTTGTAGGAGATGCATTCACCTTAGCAAGTCAACAGTGAATAGCTTCTTGCTGTTGCAGGCACACAAGTATGCTGTGAGGATTTTTCCTTCGAGAGATCAAACTTGTTGCTTGATTTGGAATTATCACCAGCTATTTTGCTCTTTAATATTACTTAACTTTAACCAGATTTTATGTATTCGTTGGAGTGCCTGCTACCCATAGTATTTTATTCTACTGTATTAACTGCAATGATATTTATCATTGCAGTTGATACATAAACTTTTGTTGGTACTATTGTCTTGTTTTTGTCCGATTTAAACATTTTTGACAGGAATATAGTGAAGGTTTCGTCTGAGTTATTTATAAAAAGTTTATTTATGACTATTCATTATTTATGAGAATTCATTATTGTTTATTATTTATGATTGTGATATTTAAAGCTACAGTTATAGTCACACTTTATATGTATCCATAAATTTAAGGTATTATTGTTAAGAAAATGTTAATTTTAAGCTTTTCTTTCCTTCTAGCGTGTGCAAATCACAAAGGAGAGCATTACAATCCCGGAGAATCCTTTAAATCCATTGTCAAAATCAATGGTCATTCCAATTGCATGGAATGCAAGTGTAGTTACACAGAAAAGAAAGGCCCAATTGCCAAATGCATAAAACCTTTGTGTTCCGGTGTACAGTGTCAACACCCTGTTGTAGAAAAAGAAAAGTGCTGTCCTTCGTGTGGGAATCTAGGTATGAACTTTTAAAAGAGAAGCCAATATTACTGCAAGACATTAAATCAGAAAAGTGTTATTTCATTTTTATTTAATTGTTGGATAAGTCTCTGGGTTTAATAAGGTAAAGGGTTTAACAATCAGACCAGATGAACGAAATATGTGTGAGATTGAAGTTACACTTTCCAACAAACAAGTGTCAGTCAGATTAGCAAGCTCTTCTCATTCTCCTTGCATTTTAGCCCATCTTCTGGCAAAACTATTATAAGAAATTGCTACTGCAGAGCCCCTGTTAGCCTTCATTCGATGGGAATAAATGACTTGGACTGCGTGACAAGGCACATGTCATCAGTATATATAAACTTTGCTATGTTGTTAAATTTGTGCTGGACATTAGTGTAGATATTAAATGAGAAGCCGTGGGTTAATGGTTAGTGCAGTTGCACTGAGAGGTTCTGGGCTCGATTCTCTAAGCAGGCAAAAAGAACCTGGATCTTTTCAACAGAAAAATACATTGATTTGCGTCAGAAAAGGCTATCGGCCAAGAAAGTTCTCACTGCCAAAACAAAAGTCTTTTGAATGGGCACCGTCTCAGCCCCAGTTGTTGGAGGCAAATGACGTTAAGGCCAAAAAAGCAAAAAAAGTCAATGTAAATGGTGAATAACATTGGTGCTAACACCATACCCTAAGGTAATTTATTCTTCTGAACTGGCCATTCATCTCAGCAAAAAAAATCTCCGGTTGGTTCGAAGAGGTTCTGTAACACGAACTATTGTGGTGGTTTTAACTATTTTGGTTATTCTTAGAAGTAAGGTCCGAAAGTTTACGGTGTTGTAAGCTGCAATTAGATTGCAAAAAAACTTCTCAAGCTATCATTTTCTTTTCTTATCCACCTTCAATGTACTGTGAAAGGTTAAGGACCTGTCCACAGCATGATCGGCCTTGTCTGAAGGCAGCTTGGTCAGAGGACAGTTGTTGGCCACAGCAGATGACATTTGGGGTAAAATAAGGTGTTCATAAACTTTATACAAAAAGCTCAGCAGACAACCTTAGCTCTTCTCCAGATCCTTGGTATCTTACAATAGATTCTAAAGTTATTAAGCAGGTCTAAAAGCCATCAAAGCCAGATGCTTTACATCTCTTGAGAGTTTTTAATAACTCATCCAATTCTTTCAAGGAGAAGAGTAGAAATATCACTTTTTATTTATTACCTTGTCCGTTTCTTCATTTTGTCTCCAACTCTTGCATCAAGGTTCAGGACAAAATATTCCTAATTGGCTCTTCTGTAGTTAAATGCTTGCTCTCCTTTGGAGACAGAACTGATTTGACTTACATGTTGATTGGTCAAGTTGAGATATTGATGTTGGGCTTGAAATAGATCTTTGAGAACTTTTGAAGCATTTGAAGGTCACTAACGTCGGATTACAGCCCCTACTCATCTTGGACTTACAAATGACGGGTTTTGTTTGGCATTATACATAAGGGTGGGGTCTTGATTTAGAGTCCAAATCATCACATCATCTCCAGACATCTACAACAACCAGGCAGGCTTTATCTCCAAGCTTGTGATTTATAAGCAAGACAAAAGGAGTAGGGGATGGTCTATATACAGAAACATTGAAAAGATTAGTAGTTTCTAATTGTCTAGTTTGTCGTGCATAAATGGCACTATTATGAACTGGGTTTGAATTGTAACATCAATTGCATGCCAAAGGTGTTGGGTGGATCCTTTTCCTTGTGAGTTTCTTGGATGGGTAACACACCTGCTTTGGAATCAGCAGATTAGCGTGCTTTATTAAATAGTATTTCTTTAGTATTGAAGCTTGCTACCTTTAATCGAGACATTCCTGAGGGACAAGGCTTTATATTTTTACCGTCCTTAAATGTTTATGGTTTTGTGTGTCATAGCAATCGGGCTCCTTTACAGGATTAACAGGGGCACCATGTGAAGGTCTGCTCTTTGACCCTCTCAATTCCATAGTAACTAGAACCTGTTATTGACTTTCACTGTATAACGTTCTCTAATGTTGTTATAAGTAGGAAGCTTGGTCCAGTTGTATCAAAAATATTTCATGATGGATTATTTACTTTGCCTCAGACAGAATCTTAATTGTGCTGTTAGAATTTTGTGATCATACCATACTGCGAGGAAAATATTCTGGTCTTCACAGTTCAGAGAACGTTGTGTTTCTTTCTTTGTGCTGGAAGCTATATATCTGAAAGAGTGTATGATATACTATGGATGTGATTGCTGTGCTGTAGAAAATGATTTTTTTCTTTCATTTTTCTTGTTGTGGTGGTGGTTTTCTTTTCTATAATTATAGAACACCCTTTTGACTGGAAATATAAAAGTATTATAATCCTTTTATATTTCCAGTCAAAAATGTGATTTTGTGTCCAGCAGCTTTTTGGTATTTCATGACTCTTAGTGTCACCTTTGTTTATTTTCTTTATCTGAGATATTAGTAGGACTGTAACAGGTAAGAATAGCAACAATAGATATGTCATTAAATGAAACGATTATTATTTTTGGGTAAATGGTTCCACTGAATTGAAATATTTGTATGCTTTGGATTCAGTATCATACCTGCACCCTCAACCGTTGTGTTGTTCAGACCTTTTTCTGCAAGGCTGGTAAGCAACACCCACTTTTGTTCACATCATGTCAGTGTTATCAGAGAGTGCGCGGTGTTCATGGTTAAAAGCAGTATTAATGGTTAAAATTACTTTATTTTTCGGACACAGTGGAAGCCACTGATGGAAGATATTTTTTATGTTGTGAGTTGTAATCTCTTTCTATGCTATGTTTGGAAAGACACTTCTACCATTGTCAAATTACTGAAGTAATTAGGTGGGCATAGCTATTTTGTACTTTGGTGGTGCGGACAGGTTTGGTGACAGGTACCGAGTGGTTTTAAGGAATGGCGCCATACCTATCTTGTGTTCATTGTGTTTCTTTTCTGTAATTCTGGAAGCCATATTTCTGAAAGCGTGTAAGACATGCTGTTGATGTGATACCTGTGTTGTAGGGAATGTATGGTGTCTTATTTTTCTTGTTGTAGTATGTATTTCACTGTCCAGAATCTTATTATTTTTCCAGTCAAAGGAGTAATCTTTTGAAAAATGAACATTTGACATTATGCTGTTTGGGAGTTCGTCTTAGCTGCTCACTGTTGTTCTTGACCTAGGGTATCTAGACATATTTGTTTTACAGGCTCTTTTTTTCCCTTCATGGTCAGGCCTGCTAGTTTTTCGTGATGCTCTCTGGGCATCCCTAGTAAGGTATCCATTAGATAAAGGAACCTTTTGCAAGTGCCATCCTTCTGGATGATCTTCTTAATAACTGCGGAAACATTGTCCAAGTCGACTTTCCTTAAATTCATTTAATTTCACCATTCTAATCCAAACAATATGATAGCCTAGTTTCTAAGAAAAAATGTTGTATAATTTACTATTGCATGTTACTCATGAAAATGAAAGAGAAAGCCAAAATAAACTGACCTCATTCTCATTTGAGTGTAAAGTTTTTAAAACTCTCCTCAATAAGCTTAAGCTTCGCACCCAAATAACCAAGACTTGCAAATTGGTAGACGATAGTAGTTGTAATTCAACATTTGTTGTGAGATTGATGGTCTGTTAAGGACATGTGATCAGCGAATGAGTTGACAATCAAAACCAATTGATTTGGACAATAGACGTCTGTTAAATGCAAGGGTTGTTGTGGCTCAACATGAAAAAAGGTCAAGATAGTGTCAGATAGTGTCGGACTGGACACTATCTGTTAGATTTCAAGAAAAAAAGACTAACGCTTTTAAACTATTTTTTTCAGACTCGCGTAGCAAACATCGGCTACCATTAAGTTCTACATGCTGCGTTATCTATATTATATTAAAACGTTATCTTCCATTAGGATTAAATATTTTGCCATTATGCACAGATTTGTTGTTACCTAACAACAATTGCTAGTTCCTTTAATGTTTCAACTAAAACGGGCTATAATTTCAAAGATGAAATGTTTTACTTCCTTACCTGGATTGTATATTTCAATTAGTGGACAAAAGTTATCACTATCACTGCTATAAATTGCCTTCAAACCTTACACATGTAAACTTAAGCTTTCGCTGCCAAGATCTTCCCAAAAATAGCTCCTTTGACAACATAAATCGCTACCTGAGACATTTCTATGTTGGATGTGAAGTGCAGGCTAATGCAGTCTTAACTCTGAAACTGTGGGAGGATAGCACTATTTTTAAAAATAATAAATCCAACATGAGAAAAAAGTAGGCCTTGTGATTACATTGAAAAGCAACCATTTATGCTCAGAAATATAACTAAGAATAGAAATTTGTGTGGAAAATTTCTGTTACAAAAAAGAAGAAAACTGGCATTTGCAAAAATTCTTAAAATCTTTGATAAAAATGTACCATACTCCATAATATCTTCGATCACAACAAGTATTGCAGATACCCACTTTTATTATTATTGGATATGCCTTCATTGGTATTTTCGGTAAATTTTTCCTTGCTTTGCTGCATTAATGGACCTCTAGTTTTGCTGTCCCGTATAAATGGTTTTGTTACAGCATATTAATAAAGAAAATAAATTTCTCTTAAGTCACCAAAAATCAAGACATGGATTAGTCGTTGGCTATTTTTTGTATTCCAAATAAACTTTTCCTCCATTTTCCTGCCTTCTTTTTCTTATGCCTAAAGACAAAATTCTTTAGTTTACCTGGAAAGAATTTTCTACTTGTGCACCTAAAAGGTAGGAATAAACCACTTTATTTCAACATAGGTGAAGTAATTGCCGAGTGGTTAAATAAATATATCACAATGCAAGAAGCTAGCACTTTGAACCCCGGCCACGTCCTCTGAAAGTACTTTATCCGTTGTCAGTATCAAACTTCTGAGTTTGTACATGTTTTCGGGGATGGAATTGGGAGATAGGATATAATCAATAAATTAACAAAGAAAAAGTACATTATAAATGTCAAATAAGACAAGTAACCCTCTGCATTAATATGGTTTCAAGCTTTGTTTTAGGAGCCCTTCCCCCACCCAAAAAAACCAAACAAAGGTAACTTTAGTAATCGAAGTATATTTCATAGTCATAGAAACTTTATTCATGGCTTGTAGGACAACTATGCCGAATTTCACCAAGAAAAAACAATAAACGTATGACCTCAAAATAAGGTGATGTGAAAATGAAAAGAATGTATTTTAATCAGTCGTAGTGATCAAAACCGATTTGGCATGTTCATATTCTAATTCATAATTACATTACGTAGTATTATGACTAACAGCATGAAACACTTGACTCCCAGGTAGACTTCAGATTAAAGCACTGAAGAATTGTTGATAAAAGGAACTCTCTCAACACCAGAACAATAAAAAGAGCACGTTTTTACCTCTTTTTATGTTTTAGAATTGTGATAAAGAGAGTGAATCATTTCAGGCTTGTTGTAGTTCTTCCTTTTTCACTGCTGATTATCATCTATGAACTGCTGGAATACCATTTCATCTGTGGATACTCTGTGCAACTTACAAAGGGTATCTAATCAGTACTGATCAGAAAAAACACAGATACTGACAAATAACTATAAAAGGTTTATGCAATAAGCTGTGATCAACAATTCCAATAATTTTCTTTCAAAAGGTAGAGTCCAATAAAGGAGCCAAGAAAAATTCTGAGTATGCAATGATCCAATGCCCCTCCTTAGTAACTCTCCTGACCACATCCGATATCTTAAATGAAATGTGATTCTCTGAAGTACCCATAACCACCATAGTAGTAATACCATAGAAAAAAGCCTATTTTCTACTGTGATATATGACTTCTTGGACTAAAACTACACAGACATTGAATTCACAAAAATTCACCCCAAATATGCCTAGTATCTTAATCCTTCTTGCCTTTATTTCTTGCTGCTTCTGTTTCCTTTTCAAGTTATCTCTCTTTATTGCTTTTCAGTTCAGTGCTTTGATTTTTTTTGGTTAAGAACTGAACAAGGCGTAAAGCCATTTAAGGTTATGGAACCGTAAAGAAGAAAAAGAAGAAGAAAAAAGACAGAAAATAGGGTTCGCCCTATAAATAAGTGTTGACATTAGTCATAAACACATTTAATTCATATGATGAAAGAAAACACTGAGAATACAGAGAGTTCCACAATGAAGTCGTCTGAGGAAACAAACTACACTTATAGAAGATTTATTACAACGAGGTACAAGAACTGCAGAAGGATGAAAACGTTTTGAAAAATATGTCACACGAGATGAAACAAAGTGAGCTGGTACCTGCGAAGAAGACTCATTAGAGCACTTCCCATAGTAATACCTATAGAAAATACCAAGACCAGCCATATTTCGTCAATGAGACAACGGGTGAAAAGTAGCAGCAAGAGTTGAACCTATTACTCTTCAAACAGGTGTCTGAATTCGATGAAAAACATCAAGATGAGATACGTAAGTGACAAGAGTACTCAATGCAAGGAAGAGCAGCACATTTATACCCAAAGAAAATGGTGTCAGTGTAAGCTACTCTCCAGCCAGAAACAAAGAACAAATCAATTTAGAAGCATACTTACTAATAGATTAAATACAAGAACCACAGAAAGCTCTAGAGTAAAAAACATAACCAAGCAGCTTCATTGATGAGCATGCTTCAAGACAGGAAAAACCTCACTGCACTTGGTATAAGAATCATTGTCCATGCATACTGATGGAAGATGAACTCATCTCTCTGTAGAACGACGTAAATTCCGTTTTCTCTGCTGTGAAAGAAACCGGTCGCTTTCTTCACCAATCTCTGACACCCTGAGTGTTGGACTGCAAATACTTTGTACGTTTGGCTTCCTGCTGAGTTACCTTGTGGCCACAGCTAGAGTACAAGGTAGTTTCCTCTGCATTTGTGTTGATGAATTAAAGGAAGTCACTAGAAAGATCACTGATGTGAAAAAAAGTGTGTGTGTGTGTGGGGGGGGGGGAATGAACCCAAAAAACCTTGACCAACGACAGCATAAATGAAATACTAATTTGATGTAATTTCATCAGTGTGACAGGCGTTTTACAAATTGCAAGGGAGTACTGAATGATACTAAAGACACTTACACTCATAACAACAATTAACAAGGTTCTGAAGCAAGCCAGCAAGCTGCACCTTATCAAATGCCTTAGAAATGTCGAGAAATATGGTACGTCCTTCCTATCCATAAATTCAAAGATACGTTATTTGATTACAGTCAAAATGTCACCATTAGACCGAGATCTCTTTAACCCGTCTTGAACATCAACAAAGAAACCCGCATTCTGTGCAAGAGTTTTACAGTTGTATTGTTTATAAGTCGTTCAAGGCTTTACTAATGGTAAAAAGAAGACTTAGAGGTCTATGTTTGCTATCATTAAGTAGATCACTTGCATTTCTGAAGACATGGACAACATTAGAAAACTCCCAGGAAGACGGAAAGCAAGGCTCCGATTAGCTCTTATTGCAAAGCTCTCTGCTGATCTTGCAAATAGTTCCCACGTCATTTCTTTTTGCTGCATCTTCAGTCACGCTTATCTGCTCTGACTTTTTTCTTCACATTTCTATCCTTTTCCCTGTACTGTTGTTGTTTAATAGCTCATATTCTTTCAGAGTATGCACAATGTACTTCATTCTTAATTTTTTCCTTTCGTCTACAGCTTTCCATGTTTCACTGCCTATCCAATCCTCGTGTTGTTTTCGTTTCTTTCCCAAGACACTTTCAGCCACCCCCGCACAAACTGATGTGAAGTTCTCCCATTCTTTTTGTATGTTATGCCCATCCTTCTCACCCTGTGCATTCTCTCTCAGCGCTTCAAACCTCCTCTCCAATTCTAATGTAAACTGCTTTTGGATTTCTTTCTGTTTTAAAAGTGCGGTGTTGTATGCTATCCTTTTACTGCTGCTTCTGGCCCTGTGCCGTGATAATCTTATATTCACCCTGACAAATACTAAATTATGACCAGTTCCAGCATCTGCTCCTCTCATGGTTCCTACATCAGCGAGAAATCTCCTATATTTTCCATTGATGATAAAGTGATGAAGCTGTTTCTTTTCCTTTTGGTTTGGCGATATCCATGTATATTTGTGTATGTTTTTATGGAAAGCATACTAGGGAATTCAAAATGAAGGAAACCTTTCACGCACAAAAATTGAAACGAGGACCTCTGAGATAACTGGAAGTTTAAGAGAGAGTATTTTTGGAGGATAATGAGTTTTTTTCAATGTAAAGCCAGTACTTCCACATCTCGAGTCTACACTCGAGAAAGAGGGGTCAGTCTTTGGTCCAGATATTCTTCGCATCTTTTGACTATTGAAAATCTTCCGGGTACTAGAGACCATTCATTTGACTGAAACTTGTCATAAGAAAGTAAAAGTAAAGTAGATGCCTGAAACCATTGAATAGATGTAAGATATTAGCAAGCCGACTAACTGACCCCTATAATGATGAGGGTAGTTTGAACTTGAGCAATAGCCGACATTGTCTGCCATACATTGCTCTTATAAGAAAGGATTTCATTTTAATCTTTTTTGTCCCTAATCCTTACTTAATATGTGTTGCAATGTCGTGTTTTGATCCTATTTCTGTAATGTTTATAATGTCCGACATTATGCTATCCATTTGACAAGGTCCATGTTGATTGCCATATTGCGCTTCCTCATTTTTGCTGATTAAGGACTGAAAGATGCAGGATGAGACAGTTCTTGTTTTCTTTTTTATACATACAGTTGACATTCGAAATCTCGATCGCTCGATAGCTTGAACATTCGTCAATTCGAGCACTTTTCTATTATATCTATATTCCCTTCAACAAATTACTGCCAATAACTCGAAGTGTTAGGATTTCCAAGTATTTTAAGAAACAAAATCAGGTAATAATGTGTAGGAGGTTATATTAAACTTTGCTTCTGTTCTCGAAATATTGATAAAAAATTTTACCGGTGTTTGTGAATGATGATTTTCAGTTGTGATTATTGCTGAGGAATTTGTTTCAGTTGATGATGACATGATCACTGAAACGTCTTTGGGAACAGAGGACAATGTTATTGCTGAGCTGCTGGGAGCAGATGTAAAAGAGGATAGCCAAGATTATGATGACAAATGTGACGTTCCGACCAAGACCGAAAATAAATGACAGTTGAAATGTAGTTGATGATCACTCAATATTGCTTGTTTGCAAGCAATGTGGATAGAGTCCGTGAACATTGTTTAAAAATTAATGGAATACTTGTGAAGGACTTCATAAGTAAAACGAAACAAAAGCTTTTAGGCCTAGACAGTTCAACAGTTTACAATAAAAATCACGGAACTGGGGGCGAATTGTCGGGGTTTTTTAAAGCATAATAATGCTAAGATTATGTTTCCACGATTAAACTAACAAAATTTTCTCAATTAACCTTGGAGAAAAAGAAAATAAAGATAATAAAAAAAATTAAATTAAATTAAATTAATTAAATAAAATAGAATAAAATTACCCGAACATTCGACGACTCAAACAACTTTCAATTTCCGATGAGAGTTTGAGTCATCGAATGTCAACTCTATCTAAAAAGACCCGTATAACTTAAGATCCATCAAACATCGTTTAGTCTTCTTCTCTAGATAAAATAATTTCTAAGCAAATTTTGGAAATCATGTGAGTAAAGAAATGTGATATGCTTTCATGACAATTCCCTAATGTATGGCCCACGCTTTATCAATCTTTAATAAATTATTTATGAGGATTTTTTTTTCGGTCTAGCGATTTATGCACTTAGTAAAGCATGCAGCCTTTTTAGTGTTACCTTTAAACTATTTTTCTTGCAAAATCAGACTGACGCGTGGAAAGTTTGCGTTTTTTTGAGCTGGTTGTGGTCTAGGGCTAAAACCACCAAACCAAAGCAATTTCAGCCAAATATGAGATTTTGTTAACCAAAAATGGATTTAGTTAATATAAGCAATACTGAATATTCTTTCAATAGCATTGAAAAGTAAAATTAATTCGGCGTGGAATGCACAAGTCCCTGTCAATTGCCTTGGAAGTCTTGCAGTCTGCCTTCCTGTGGCCCTGAGCAAATATTGTTTTTCAAACCAAATTATGTGGAGAATTTTTATGAAACAAAAACCGACAAGAACATCCTTTTTATGTTAGAACTCTTTGTCACTTGTGGAAAATAGGATGAGGGTGGGGGTGGGGTGGGGTGTTGAAGCCTCCAGCCTCCAACCAAAAACATTACTGCCTTTAGCTGAAATATCATTTTTTTCATTGTTAAGGTATCAGTAAAAAACTAAATATTTGCTGTTGCAAAAATTCATTATCAATACCAACAATAAATTTAAATGTATTAATTTCTTTTATCTTTGCAAGTACATAAAACCATCTGACACTGTATAGTTAAGCTGCGCAATGTATTATAAAGAATGGCCAGGTTGTTATTTGCTATTAATAGTCACAAAATTATTTCTTTTTGGCCCTTTTCTTACAGCATACAATCCAAATTGCAAATTTAACAACCAGAATCGATACAATGGAGAAAAATGGAAATTATACAAATGTATTGAATGTAGATGTTTGGATGGACAGGTATCCTGCAGAAAACATTGTCCTCGACTCAACTGTGTATCTCGAATCCTGAAGAAAGGAAGCTGCTGTCCTACATGTAGAGGTATTTCTATCTTAAAGTACATTTTTCTACAAAAGTTAACAACTGCAATGATTAACTTTTTTATATCACAATGAGACAAAGTACCAGGACCAGCTATAACTGTTAATAATACAGAAATTACTACAGACCATTATCCACTTATCTGACCTTAGACCTTAAGTGTCCAGGACATCTGGGAGCAACTAGACGGCATCTTGCTTGGTCAGCAGCCAACACCTGAACATTTCTGTATTGCAGTCTATGCACCTTCAGATCTTGTTTGAAGATTGCTTGCAACGTTGTAACTGGCCTCTTTTCCTCTTTCTTGTCTGTGGCCTCCATGATATAGTGGTAGCTGTAGAGTGTCCAATGACTACAGCATAATCGTTATTGTAATGATTAATTTAAAAATACACTGATTGATGTCATTTGTTCAGAAGTGCTTTGTTGTATCTGTGAGGAAGCGGAGTTAGAGCTAGTGTCGAGAGTTTAGGCTAGGTATTTATTGTTAAGGTTTCCGGAGGTAATTCAGTCTGGCTAAGTTGATATGATGCATCAATTTTCGGTAAGAAGTACGGTTTCGGATATTTTTTTATGTACTAGTGAGTCACCACACATCAAGGCTAAAAGCCACTCGAGGATGACGGTTAATGAGATGGATAAACTGACAGGTGGATGATCATAAGTATTGTGAAAGGACGAAAAATATCATCATCATCAGGTTGAGTTTGTATCTCAGATTCTTCTGACACGTTCCTTCCAGCTTTGACGATCTTCCATCGCACCAGAAATGTCCTCCAATCGTAACCCAGTATCTTCAACAAGTGAGTCAGTAAATTAACGTCGTGGTCTTCCGACTGAAGATCTACCGTGTTGCGGCTTCCAAAATAATAAATCACTGGCCAGTTTGGCTTTCGCCCTCCATACATGACCAGCTAGTTTTAGTCTTTTCTCACGTATTACTACAGAAAGCGGTTGGAGATGACATATAGTTGCTTATTAGTCACGCGTTTTTCCCAGGAGATATTTAGCGCTGCTCGTAATAGTCGTGTGTATGTCCCATCCAATGAGGCGTCCTGTGCTCTTGTCAGTGTCCATGTAGATGATCCGTAGGTTAGGACAGATTCTACGACAGCCTTAAACAGATTTCTCTTCTGAATAGTTGGTAGAGACGACTTCCATATTATTTGTAGGCCATCAAGAGCCTTCCATACCGTTGCTTTGTGGATTGCAATGTCTTTTTCAGAAAAATATAAATGAATGAATAAAATGTGATGACTTATAAGGAAGGTTTTGACAAGTGTTTATGGACATTTGATTTGAAGATGTCCATATTGTAGTCCTCCGGGAACCGATCTTGTGGCAAAGTGTTCCACAGANTGTCCATGTAGATGATCCGTAGGTTAGGACAGATTCTACGACAGCCTTAAACAGATTTCTCTTCTGAATAGTTGGTAGAGACGACTTCCATATTATTTGTAGGCCATCAAGAGCCTTCCATACCGTTGCTTTGTGGATTGCAATGTCTTTTTCAGAAAAATATAAATGAATGAATAAAATGTGATGACTTATAAGGAAGGTTTTGACAAGTGTTTATGGACATTTGATTTGAAGATGTCCATATTGTAGTCCTCCGGGAACCGATCTTGTGGCAAAGTGTTCCACAGATTGGAGATTCTTGGAAAAAAACTCTTTTTATGGAAATTCCGTTTGATATTAAGGCATAGAGGAAGGAAGAAAAATTATTTGCAGTAGTGGTAGCAAGATGCGTTCTTGCTGTAAACGTTTTACGAGGAGGAACTAGGAATTGAAGCTCAGTCGAGCACTTGCCATGGAAATACCAATAGAGTAGAGAAAGACTAGCATCATCTCTTATGTGAGAAAGGGGCTGTAGAGAACTGAATAGATCATCTCCAACAAGATTGCGAATTCGATTTTGAACTCTGTCAAGGCAAGAAAGAATCCTTTGGGCAGCACCTTCCCAAATGTGGCAGCAGTACTCCTTCGCAGGGCGTATCTGACTTCTGTACAGGTAGAGAATTGCATCAGGCGTCAGATACATTCTGGAGCGGTAGAAAGATCCAACCATTTTACCAGCAGCCTTAGCAACAGATTGGATGTAAGTATTCTACTTTAGACTAGGAGTGAAAGTCAGTCCTAGTAGCTTATCAAAGCAAGGGGGCTTCTTCAAGAAGAGTGCCATTCATTTCAATTGAAGCAAAACTGGGATCTGAACGTTGGTGATGAAAGGAGAGAAACTTGGTTTTAGAGGTGTTAAAAGTAACAAGCCATTTATTCTCCCTTTCCACTACATACCCCCGGTCAGAAGAAAGGGAATCCGCAAGACGCTGTTCACCAATGCCCTTCGAGGTGCAGCCATAGACAGCTGTGTCGTCTGCATAGATGTCAACAAATGATCTCAGAATGTGATTTGGAAGATCATTAATGAAAATCAAGAAGAGTGTTGGACTTAGAATAGAACCTTGAGGAACACCGGCATTGATACGATGTGCTTTGGATTTCTGCCCATTAACAACTACTTTAATAGACCTATCAGAGAGAAAGGATTTGATCGTTGAGAAGACATTGCCAGATAATACATAGGTAGCAACTTTGTGAAGCAACCCTTTGTGCCAGACCTTATCAAAGGCTTTTGATATGTTAAGAGCAAATGCCATAGAAACAAAGTCCCCATCAAGAGATTCCATGATCCTATGAGATATCACAGTCAGCACTTCAGCAGATGATCTTCCTGTACGAAATCCATATTGCTTGTCACTATGTAAATTGTTTTGATAAGGTGATTGACGACTGCTTCGTTTATCATGAATTCAAACANACATACCCCCGGTCAGAAGAAAGGGAATCCGCAAGACGCTGTTCACCAATGCCCTTCGAGGTGCAGCCATAGACAGCTGTGTCGTCTGCATAGATGTCAACAAATGATCTCAGAATGTGATTTGGAAGATCATTAATGAAAATCAAGAAGAGTGTTGGACTTAGAATAGAACCTTGAGGAACACCGGCATTGATACGATGTGCTTTGGATTTTTGCCCATTAACAACTACTTTAATAGACCTATCAGAGAGAAAGGATTTGATCGTTGAGAAGACATTGCCAGATAATACATAGGTAGCAACTTTGTGAAGCTTGGTTTATCATGAATTCAAACAATTTACTAATGACACCAAGGAGACTGATTGGTATATACTGAGATGAAGATGACTGTTCCCCAGTATTTTTGAATACTTGGCAGACTGGTGAAATTTTCTAATGAGAAATTTTCTTTTAAGCAACGATTGAATAGCTTTGTAAGGATAAGAGCAAGTTCCGACAACAGATTCTTAAGGACAATGGCTGGAATATTGTCAGGACCAGTTGCCTTGCTGGAGTCAAGGTCCTTTAAAAGTATGACAACTTTACTGACAGTTAAATGGATATCGCTTAGTGCATTTTCAATCAATGGGGGGGAATTCTGGAAGTGCATGTCCTTGATCGCCAAGGGTGGAATTGGAAGCAAATATAGTTGCAAAAAGCTTTGCCTTGTCAGAAGCTGAGGAAATCACCTCAGGACCCTTAATGATGGTTGGAATAGAGGTTTTACATCTGTTCAGTACTTGGCGAGCCAAGTCTCTGCTCAGCAATTCTAGACTTAACAGATTGGGCACAGGACGCTTTAGCATTTCTTATAATCCATTTGCAGTGGTTCAGAGCAATTCTATACGCAGCTTTGGTTTGAAGGAATCTGTTCCGATGATAGCAATAGAAGTAGTGATTTCGGTGAGCAATGGCAGCAGCACACTCAGGGGTATACCATACAATTTCTTAAAAGGGATAAAACTCTCAATACCAGGGATTGACCAACTAGATATATCAGTGGCAAAACGAGACACATTCTTTTTGAAAATTGAAGACAAAGGAATTTCTGAGATAAAATATCTAAAGCTATCCCAATTAGCCTTCGTATATCGATACACACTGCGATGGAAAGGAACATCAGAGCACTCTTTGAATTTAGATTTTATCTTAATGGAAACTACTGAGTGATCAGAAGACCCCAAAGGAGATAGAACAGTAGGTGTACACTGTTCTGGGTAAGTTGTCAGAAAAATATAAAAAAGGCTTGCAAAATGTCCTTCAATATCAGGTACGCGGGTGGGTTTATCTACAAATTGTATTAACTCATTAGCAGAGGAAAAGTCATGATAAAACCTTGTTTCATCATCAGTCCTGTTGGAATAGACTAGCCATTCGGCATTGTGAACATTAATGTCATCACAGATATGAATGTTAGCAGAAGGATATCCAGACAGGATCTTGTCAATTTTTTCAGAGATTTGTTCAATGACAGTAACTCCATCATCTTGGGGACGACAGAGGGAAAAGATGAAAGAAGTGCTGTGAATAAGAGCTACACGGAAACACATATAAGGTAACTCGGGATCTTCATTTAAAATGTCCCTATTACATGGAAAACCGTCTTTGACGTAGGCACCAATTCCATGGCCATGGCGGTTTTGTAGGTTGTGTTTAGTGGCCATGGTAGAATAACCTGGAATCTTGTTGAAATCATCAACAGAATTTGCTGGGCGAATGCCGGTTTCACAAAGAAAAAAAAAGTTAGGTTTGGTCTCATGCAAATGAATTTCAACCTCTGGAAAGTTAGAACGCAAACCCCTAATGTTGGTAAAGAAGGCCTGATAGTAGGAATCCACGTTAGCATTTGAGGAACTGTTTTTGCACTTATTATTTGTTTGAGAAAAAGTCATTGTAGAAATATGTGGAGGAGGTCAGCAAATGTATTGTAAGCAGACACAGAGAGAATGAATAAAACTACCTTTGAGAATCATTGAAGAAAGAAGAGCCGTAGCAATTCCCACCAACATGGTATCGAGAGGCCACAACGGAAACTATTGCATGTTCCAGACTCCATTCACAAAATGGCAATTCAGCAGCCTCGATATTATAGACCTGCTGAAAGGACAGCCTCCTTGGGAGTAAGTCCAAAGTTCGCGTCCCTGTGCTATCAGGCGGATAACGTCAACCCAGGAAAACGTTTACCTCCAGCACCCTTATTAGTGACAGTGTCAAAGAAAGAAAACCCCCATAACATCTCCACATTTCACTCACAATAAATAACAACTGACCATGAAAACAGCAATTCTTCCCCCTTTGTCAGAAATATCACCAATGGAGTATGAAGACTAAAGGACAAAATAGGAAAAGCGAAAGTTACGAGGCTGCCGAAAGTAAACACAAGGTCCACTTTCTACTCCCGATTAGTGTGGATGGCCGTTGGCTCCAATAAATCTCCTCCGCCCTTTGACAGCTCCTGTTTTTAGTGCTGTTAAGTGTCCACAACACCCACTTCATTAGACAAACCAAGACCTGCCTGATAGGGGTGCCAGTTTAGTCGCCGACAGCTCGATCATGAAACAGGTAGTACTAGTTTACATGGTACTAGTAGCAGGTATAAAAGCAGACCTGACCTGACTTCAGTGTGAAGTCAGGTCAGTGAAGTCTTTGTCTTGCCTATTATTAGAATCTTTTTCAACCTATAAGTCACATATATGTAGGCTTTGTCGTCTTCCAAACAGACAGCATAACAAAAATCTCTAGGATTATTGGTGAAGATTCGTATATAAGTTAGAAACAAATAGATTTATTCGAATATAATTTTTCATTGTTTGGAGTCACTGAAAAAACATTGTAGATGACTCAATACTTGAATTCTATTGAGTTTACCAACCAAATTCTTTAGAATAGCTGAAAAATAGAGTTAAGATTTTTTATTTTGAACAATTTGTAGCACATGAAGTCAGAAAAAAAACTATAGATATTCATTCACGTTACTAAGAGCTGGTAGGTGTCTAGTTCCATCAATGTATTACCCCCGATACGATTGGATAATGTTCCAAAATGTGTTGCTCTAATATTGAGATGGTTGATTATGGTGATAAACTGAAGTAACTAATTAGTTTGTTTATAAAATGAAGTAATTAACTAATTAATTAATTAGATTAGCTAACTAGTTAACGAGATTAACTAATTGGTAAAATTGGTTAAGTAATTAATTAGTTAATTAATTTTACCAATACCTTGTTATCAGAGCAACTAATCTACACTTGATAAAAGGCTACTTTAATAAGGTGTCCAAAGAAAAGCCAAGCATCCCATACGTACGACCACTTTAAGAAAATGTTATGCCTTTTATTGCATTGCCTTAAATTACCATCAATCAAAACAGCATTTCACCAATGAAATATATAGAAAGAAACCCCTGGTGCAGGAGCCAAAAATTTTCTTATTGGATATGTAGCTACATATTTGCAGAGAAGAAGTCTGAGTAATTCGAAGTCTCATACAACACAAAAAGCTGTGAGCAATGATGTCATAGATGTGGTATTAGTCCTTCCGAAACTTGTAAGATAGCCGAGGATCTTATAAGGAAAAACGAAAATGCTGTATTGAATAACTTATTAATATATAGGAAACAATAAGGTAAAATGGCGGTCAAGGAATCATAACTAGCTGTGCAAAAGGAGGATAAGAAACATTTCACCAGATATTGTTCAATCCTTTTAAACAAAACGAGAAAGAAAATTTAAATTTGCCAGGAATTAATTTTTACATTATCTAGCAAAAAATGTTTTAACTTTTTTTCAACTCGATAGCAACTATGTTAAAACAATAGCGTATGTTTTTATAGTATATAAAGACGTGATATTTATATAGTCTTTCAAGCTACATTCCAATATTTGTCATTTGAAGACCAGTAGCAGAGAGACAGTGAGCAATATTTCAAAGCAAAAAAATATCCTTTTTATTCTTTGTCTCTTGGCTGTTGTCTTTAGCCCTCGCTACACCGGATTGCCCTTTTCCATTTTACTTCGCACTCCAACTGTTTCCAGATCTTACTGTACTGCCTCCATAACCACCCTCTTTGGTCTTCCTTTTTTCTTTTTACTGGTATTTTAATCTCTGGCTTCCTTTTTCCGATGTAGTCTGCTTCGCTTTTGGTTAATTCCCAGTACGTAGTATTTAAGTTAAAAATAAAAATAGTAATATTCTCGAATGTGTGGTTATCAATAATTAGTAAATGACGTTAATACAACTGCAAGGTGTTTTACATTGAAAAAGCTGGGTTATTATACAAAGGTAATCATTCTGTACATCCTTTATCAACCAACACTATCATAAACCAAATTTAATTAACTTGTATTCCTTCTTTATTTTTAAGGAAAGTTTCCCGAACTTGGTGATTATATTATTCTCACAACATGGACAGAAGAAGAGGACAAAAATTACATTCACCCCAATAGAAGGTATCACCATCAAGGGCGGAAATAGTGTGGATCAAAATAAGGTGTGTGACAATGACAGCATCTTTTCTATATTTACAGTAACATAGTTTTTAGCAATAGCCTGTGTTACCAAATATCAGCATGCCTCATATTTCAAAATCATACCTATATTTAATTCCCTTTATGCCTAAATGTGAGGTTAGAAACTTACTACGTTTATATAACTAAGGTTTTGAAAGGGCAAGAATCCCTGAAATTTTCCAAACGTTTAAAATTAGTCTAAAAACTATGTTTATTTATACTCGCATCATGCCTATATTTAATAATATTGCTATATAAAGAAAGCATTAATTTTGAACTGTTGCTCTTTTTCGAAAGCTAACCAGCAATACTAACGTTAACGAAATATTTTTTTAAATATATTTTTCATGCTATACAAAAGAGAGTTAATACAGCATACAAAAGGGGAAAAAATTAAAAATATGGTCCTGAAATATTTACTATGCTGTGAACTACGCTCTTTTACATTCTTTTGTTAGTTTTCTTCCACCAAAGTTTTTTTCAATCTTCTTTTTGTTTCTTTCATTGATGAAATACCGCTTAATTTCTGCCTTTTTGGTTCTGCTTCAGATAAATGCAAGGGAAAAAGCCTTCGCCAAGAATAAATGTGGTGCTAATTACAATCTTCAGGTTTTGAACCAGGAATCGTTTAATTTGTTTTTGATTACTAATTTGTAGAAAAGTGAAAAATATGTCTGCATTGAACTGATTCGAAATAATGCCTATGGCTGTCGTCGCCACATGCTCTGCCATCTGAGCTATCGCCCTTCTTCCTTCACCAGATTCGAAAAACACCACTACTAAAGCTTGTTCAATAAATTCAAAAATGAAATGGAAATTTAAAAATATAAATTTTATTACAGACGTTAATAACTGTCTTAATGTATGCTGCTTTATTTTGTAAGAGGGTGGTAATATTTACCCTTCTGTATAATGAAAATAAAATTGTTAAGTGGCGTCTAAATTCACTGGTCCTTAGATAAAATTATGTAATATTTTTTTATTTTTGGGTGTGTATCTGCAGTATATGTGGAATTTCTTTGTATATATTTGCCAGGATTAAGTCAATAGTAACTGAGAATATAGTGGGGTCATCCTTGGGAAAAACAAACTCATACATTACACTGGATCTCTTTAGCTCAGGTTTGCATACTTTCCTAATGACTAAGAAAATTTCAGTCTGTGGTCGTGGTGGTTTCAGATGCAATTATGTTGTTTGATTTTATGACTTATTATACGTTTGGTATAGTTTCAGTTCTTATCAATAAAAGTTACCAACAACAATTCTGAAGGAATTTTATTTTGTGCTTATATAATATACTAAGATGAAGCAACTCAGAACAAATTCCCCTTTTTTTCAGAATCAATTGATTTGATGAAGTGCTTGTCAAGGCTTGTATTGGATATAGAGTTGTGTACAATTAATGCATTGGAGAAATTGCATTTTAGAACAGAGGGATTGCCCAGTATAGTCCATGCGTGAAAATTAGAATAGTTCAACTCACCATTACATTTGGATTTTTATTTGTTAGACAACTCGAAGGGATTTTTTTTCACAGAAACTCAAATTTTAACATTTATAACAATGGTACCATTGCAATTAGCATTGAGTATGTCTGTTAATTCAGATAGTAATATGTAGGTACAGTATTCTAAGACACAAAGGTGTAAAAGTTGAAAGGTTAGAGAAAAGACTCCTTCAAAACAAATGTTGTATAAAACTAGAGGTACTTCAGGAGACGATGCAGCTACAAAATTTCTCAATGACAACAAGAGATTTTTTGAACGGAATGTGCAAATTAATGTCTGATAATGCGATTTATTTTTATATTCTGTGTATTTTTCAGTGGCCATAATTCATCTTATCTTTTACGAAGGGTCTGTAATAGTTTAAGTTATTCTTTAAGACATATCAAGGTGTTTTGTAGTAATTAGAATTGTTTTGATAAAGTAATGCTGAATCTAACATTTTTTTTCTATTTTGCTATACTTCTCACACATGTTAATCTAAATAACATTTTTAGATTTACTCCTAAAAGATAAATAAAATTTGTTGGCTTAACAAACTTTGCATACCATCGGTAAACAACTGTGGTATGTCAATACACACTGGGTTTAAGAGGCTATCCGAAATTTCTCCTGGAGTACAATAGTAACAAGGAAATAGAAAAAAATGCATACTTCATGAGATGTTGCAAGTAATTCAAACAGTCAAAATTTAAAGATTAACAACTAAGTCTTTAACTTTTTCATAAGAATAAAAATACACAATTTTTGGAGATTTTAAGGGTAAATAAAATGAAGAGTAAAACCCAAACTTGTGATAGAAAATTGGAACTACCCATTAAACTCAGGTTTAATTTGGGTGAAAGCTCTTTCGCTGGCATTCGACTGGACCAGGAGGCCAAAAGGAAAAAGCACAAGTCAAGTGGCATTCTATCAATGCCGCAATCAAAGAAAGGACCAATAGAATAGAATAGAAAATTAAATTTCCATAATATTATTTAATTTCTCTTCTTTGATTTCTAATTAGTCAGAAATATACAATCTCGTTACCCTTCCTCTCTCCCCCTCTTCCTCTCTCATTTGTTATTGGTAATCAGTGCTCATATTAGTCTGGTCTTGGCCACACCTTATGATCTTGGGATTCTAGAATGTGGTCTTCGAAATGTAAAGTATGATCATTTTTTATAAGGTTGAAAATTAATCTTGTTTAATCATCATTCTTTACGATAAGCTTTACCTGTGAGTAATAGAAAGATTTAGCTATGTAAATATTTCTGAGCTTTTTGTGATGTGTACAACAAACAAGTCAAGTTATTATGATTTTACATCTGTATTGAGATTCTTTGGTTCTTTCCATTTCAAGTTTTGATTTTGTGTTTCGTGAGACAGGTTATCATTTGCGTAAAACCAGTTACCACATGAATAATCATGAACAAAGGAACTATGAGAAAAAAGAAAAATATGGAACATTATGTCATATCCCTGAAGAAAAGTAATGACGAAATCACCAAAGTAACTAAGGAAGGAAAAGAAAGCAGTCCTCGAGCTAATCAACCAGGCTCAGACATTGTGCCATCCCAAAATATGTGATTATGCCAATAGCCTGGCTAGTCAAGGATCTCCACTTGAAAAGCGACCAAAATTTATGTTTCATCAAATTTCGAAAGGATTGGGTTTAGGAGGAGAATGAAAATCAGGTGTTAAGTTTGTTGCAATTATCAAAATATACAAATGCTCGGTTTAGATACTTCCAATGCAGTGAAGTTCATTCGGAAATAACGCAGAAATATAGGAAGAGGATAATGTTAGATCCAAAATGCACAGGAGAGCAATTAAGACCGAGAGAGGCCTGAAAAACTCTTAAGGCATAACATATACAAGACGACAGTCCAGAGAAGCATTATACTAAACAAAACAAATCCCTTGCTAAAAAAATTGGATGTCATATGATAACCATTTTCATTGATATTAAAAAAGAGGAACTTAAAGTGCCTGATCGTGGCTCTTACAAGAAATCTCACATCAAAAAGATACAGATTACTTTCCTAATGGGTGTTCTGGAAAATTTCAGCCAAAAGGTAAGCAATTGCTCCACCTTTCTCCAGTAAGTCATGTCAAAATTCTAGATTGTATTGTTGATGGTCGTCAAACAGCATTAAAATATCAATTTTAAAGACTATCGTGCTCTATCTTTTTGCACAGATGGTCCAGTTGATAGCATGCGTATGCACAATTGTCACTTAATGGAGAAAGTCTTTGATATTACAGGGAAAGAATTGCTCATATTTTTTCTTGTTTTTCAGGGGAAAAGGGAAAAAGGAACCAAGGGATCTTTTAAGGCAGTTAATGTAGCAACAGATAGGTCTTGTTCTTGGGGTCAGATATCTTTGAAAGCTTTGTGTATTGTAACTGACGGTTAAAACATGAACACCGGTCAGCATAAGGCCTCAGGGGGTTGTGACAAGATGAAAGAAATACAACTGGTTCCCAGATGATATTTATGAAAATATAATGTGCAGCCCATAGAAGAAATTTTGTTTTAAAAGCTGTTTTTAATTCTCTGCCTGAGATGAATAGTCTTGTAAAAATGCTGCAAGATTATGTACTTATTTCCCCTGATCAGCAACTTGCAATCAAGAATTTCAAACACTTGCTAAAGTACACAAAATTTAACTGATGTGATTGCCAATCTACTTCAATGACCGGTAGCCGAGTTTTCCACTATCATGTTTGAAGGAATCTAAAAAAATGGCTATCATTCATAGTCTTTGGAAAACTTTAAGAAAAAGATGCAGGTGGAAAAGTAACAAGATACAAATGGCTTGATAAAGATAGAATCCATCTCACATTCGTGGCTGCTGATGTCCTTTAGATCTATAGACGGTTTCAGAAATGGTTTGAAGATGACTTCATTATCATCATGGACATCCGTATTTAAAAAGGTACTGCTCTAACAAGGTTTGAGAAGCTCTTACGGACGTTGGTGGATTGAACTACTCTTTCCTTGCTAGTTTGATGTTACAAATGGTGAATATCTCTATGACCTGAAACTCACCACCAAAAAAGACGTACAGAAAAACACAATGCCAATGTTGGAACAAGCTATCAATAAATGCTGTTTGAAATGAACTCGTTTAGGCAATTATTAATTATTTAGATGAAAAGTTTCAGAAAGAATATGATAGCTGTAACTCTTTTCACCCTCGTATCTCTCGATAAGGAAGCAAGTTATGACGATCTTAAAGAGCACCACAAAGGTATCTGCCCCGACCTCGAGGTTAGGGATTTTTCCCTATAGTACAAAGAAGCAGCTACCCTGACTTACTGCAAAACCTTTCTGCAAATCAAGCACTACAGAGAGTATGTTCCTTGGATTCTAGTAATAAATACTTGGTTCTTCACACAGCACCAGGAAAATCAATAGCGTCTAAACCACATTCCGTAATTATTGAAAGGTTAATTACAAAGTCTTATAACAAAGTAAAAGTACAACAGTACCTATAAAGTCAAAACAATTCACCGCAGTTCTCTTTAGTCCAAAACTACGTATAATTATTTGCACAAATCACAAAGTATGAATAATCTATCTAAATCTGACCCAGCTCCAGCTGCGTTGCTTTGGATTAACAAAAAGAATACTTCCTTGTGCTCTTTCAAACAGCAAATGATGCTCACGACTTCCTAAAGCAAAAACGTTAGCAAAGAGAAAGAAAAGGATACCAAATTTTGAAATTGAATGTAAAAATTAGTTTTAGAGGAAAGATGTTTGCTCATAAATTCAGTTTTGTTTCATTTTGACAACTATCTTTACCTATGCTGCCTGCATTTTTTATTTAGTGCATTTCGCGTAACAACATGTCTTTAAGAATGCTGCATCGCTAGTAGCTTGCAACACTTCATAGCATGCCAGAAAGAATGTTTTAACACCCTTTAACGTAACGTCAATCAACGGACGGTAATACCTGCAATTTTAGAGGGTCAAAGGGCGTGGCCACAAAATATTCTTGCCCGCTGTGGTTACAGTTTATCCTAGCACAAAGTGATCTTGGAAACATTTTTCTTAAAATAGGAACTGTTAATGATGAACATTGTTTCCGCCTTAGTTACTAAAAACACGTTCTGAAAAGCTTTTGTTAAAACATATCAGAGTTCTCTTGTTCTCATCGTCTTCCATTATTAAACTTTCACTATGTCTTATAACAGTGGTGCCTTAAAGTGGTTATGTCTGGCGTAAATAAGAAAACCAGGATTTGAGAAAAGTGTGTGAGGTAAAATGTAAGGGAGAAAAAAGAGAGAAAGCTCAAAACATTAATGGTATTATGCCATCCTGAAAGTCTTTAGAAGGCTTAATCTAACAAGAAAAGAAGTATTGAAGAAATCAAGGTGGAAAAGACTGGTGAACATTAGAACATGTTTACAATTAAAAATACTAATAACTATTACAATAAATGATAAAAATTGTAATTAATAGTGGAAATAATAATAATAATAATAATAATAATTTCAACATTAAGAGAGTTTATTTCAGAGATAATTTCAGCATTAAGAGAGGAATCTTTCAAGGAGACAGTCTTTCTCCACTTATTTTTGTAATTTGTATGATACCTTTGTCAAAAGTATTGCGCAAGGCTAAAGCAGGGTACAGGCTTGGAGACGTGAAAATCAACCATCTTTTATTCATGGATGATTTAAAGATGTTTACTAAGAACAAGAATGAAATTGATAGTCTTGTGTCGACAGTGCAAGTGATAAGTCAGGATATTGGAATGCAGTTTGGGGTAAAGAAGTGTGGCGTTATTATCATGAAACGAGGGAAATTGGTCAAAAGTGAAGATATAACACTAACAAATGGAGAAAGTATTCGGGAGGTTAGTGATGAAGGATACAAATACCTTGGTATTTTAGAGCT